>NIXA01000035.1:0-302810 GCA_002242795.1 Byssochlamys sp. BYSS01
ACACACACACACACACACACACACACACACACACACACACACACACACACACACATACTCCCCCTACCACCACCACCACCTACATACCCATACGGATCAGTCGAGGCGAGTTATCAAAAATCAGCATCAGTCCTCCCCCAAACTCGCGCGCACACACCGCCTCACCCTCCTCTTGAACTCTTTCGGATCCTCCCTCCACAGCCTCGCGGCCTCGACATTCGCGGGACTCTCGTCATTCGGGCTCGACAGCATGGAAATCACAGAGAGCAGGATCGTCTCGGGCGTTTGCACGGGCGACCATCGCTCCGCGGCGGACTCGTACCCGTATTTGTCTTCCTCGGGAGGGTGGAGGATGGAGATGCAGACTTCGCCGTTCGGGTAGACTGTATACATTGCCACGGTATTAGTGTTAATGTCCCCCCCTGTAATCAAGAAGGAGGAAAAAAGGAGTAAAAGTAAATGGATGGACCGTACTGTTCGGATGGAAGATGGGAGTCTCGAACTTCATCTTAGGTGGCATATGTGGGTATTCGAGGGGGAAGGAGAGGTGCGCCTTGAAGAAACCTCCTTGGACATAGTCAGTATGCTACTCGACACACGTACACACATACATAGAGAGAGGGATATATATATATATATATATATCTTTCACTCTATCTTTCTCTTATGCGTGTATATGAGTTCGCTGAAGGTGGCAACACTAACCTCCATACAAATTAACATCATCCGAAAGCATGATCATAACCTCCCACTCGAAAACATTATTATCCACCAGTCCGCAACTGATGCCGGGGATATCCTTGTCAGATTGGATCTGCTGCAGTTGTCTCGAGAGCATGCGACCTGCCGCTGAAGTGGCCATGACTGATTGCTTTTTCCACAGTTTCCTTGTTCCTGCTCCTGTTCCTGCTCCTGTTCCTCCTGTCTATCTTTCCGCGTCTGGCGGTCGCTGAAGCATATGCAGCAAATAGTGAAGATCGCTAATATCAGACTTGCAGAAGAAGGGGGTTCTGTTCCTGACAAGATGGGATGAGGGGGAGAAGGCCCGGGGGGCCGGGCCAACTGGAGGGCAACGAGGCGGTGAGGGGCTTAGTGTTGTAATTCGAATTATTGATAGGCGGTGGTTCCACATTCTGATATCACTGACAAACGCAAGACGAGACAAAAGGCAGTAGAAGAAGAACTACGCAGTACAAACTACTGGGTAACTCGATAAAATAAAAGATGGAGTCAGGTATTGATCAACTTATTTGATACAGATTCATAGACGTTCCAAAACAGTAGTCGACTGCGTATCACATTCCAAGCATCGTAATGGGCACTCGAGACCATCCCCCAATAGTCTCGACCTCCTTCACATATAGCACCATATAGCGCAATACAGCAGCATTCAGCACGACCTACTTAATTATCACCGGGGGCAGGAGAACCAGCATTGTCTCTCTGCACAATATAAATCTGAGAGACGAAGACCACGATCATCATAGCATAGAGCACGACGTTAATAGCAAACACCTTAGCCACGGTCTTGAAGTAGCGCATACGGGCAGGCCAGTCGAACGTCTTCCACGCATCCACAATACCGATGCAGCCGCTCCCACCCAGGATGGCAGGAACGACCTTCCCGCCAAACGAGCGGTCGAACGGGACGATAGTCTCGTGGTCTTCCGGGAGCGTCGAAGCAGCAACGCGGATGAAGATCGCGCGAGCCGGCAGGGAGATAAAGAAGGCCAGAAGAACAGGACCGACCATGATGGCCAGCGCTTTGATGAGGGTGTGCGTGACCGGCACAGACGCATCGGGATGCGAGATCGAGTCCCAGCCACCGAAGAGCTGGGTCATAGCGAGAGGGAAGTACAAGGCGGCCCGGATAGCGAGACTACAGACTGCGGCGGCGGGGGCGAACTTGCGCCACTCCTTAGGGCCGGGAATGCGCTGGTACCAGCGCTTGGGCGACGGTTCCGAGATCACAATGTGTATCCAGGCTACCTGCAGGTTGGCCAGGAGTATGTCGACCAGCAGATTCACGAAGAACTGCGCGAAGAATTGCGACTTGCCAATGGGGATGACGGAGAGGAGGAAGGACTGTACGGCACAGTACACGAGGAACATGCTTAAACCGCGGAAGGGGGACCACCGGCCAGCACGGGACTTGAGGTGCTTCACGGCTGTGCGCAGCTTGCGGGTGACGGGCTTCGTCTCGTTTTCCACGGCGGGGGCTTCCCGAGCGTCGACAGGCTTGTTGGGGTCGTCATCATTGTCGATACGGACGTAGACGTCGGGATTGGTGTCCTCGACAGCAGCCAGGGTGGCCACGATCTGTCCATACGTGTAGTTCACCTGAGTCTGCTGTTAGTCCTGGACGTGGTAGATCCGAGACGAATAGGAGACGTGAGACAGGAATAAACGTACGCAGCAAAAAACCAGAGCCAACAGCAGGACAATTACGCTAAGGAAGATAAGAAGAGGCCAAGACTTGATCTCGATTTTCTTCGGATCATCGCCGTTGGGCTCCTTGTTGAGCTGGGACGCGGCGAGCTCGACGCCCCGACGGAGAAGATGGACAGACATATGGAAAGAATACGAGTTTGACTCAAAAGGTATTTCAACGATATAAAGAAGTTAAGCTGAAAGCAGAGAAGAGAAGACAGAACAAACGAGCGACGACTGATAAATTTAATGAGATGAATGAAGATCGGGGGACGTGGACCCAATGTCAAATGAGCTGGAGCAAAGTGTCAGACGTCAAAAGGGGGGGGAGGGACACAAAGAGACGGGGAGAGTTTGAGTTTATAAGCAGGAATATTAATGCCTCAGAGTTAGTTACTATTTTTAAGCGGCTCAACAAAGAGGGGGGAAATGCCAGGCAGCCGTCTCATTTTGCCCAGTTGAGAGATAGTATTAGCGCCCGACCGAGCCGGGCAAATAGACTTCGCCCAAATCTCAGCAATGACAGTTCCGATGCGGCTCAGAGTGCTCTCTCCATTGGACTGAAAAGCTGCGCCAGGCGCTTAGCAGCTCCGCCTCCAAATTACGGCGCTGTACTACTAGGGACCGGACCGGACAGATCCGATCTCCGTCTTTGCCGGGTGGTTTTACGACGCGAGACCTGCGCCTCTGTGAAGGTCTACTAATGGGCAACTAACTGTCAAAGAAGAAAACGCCAGTAAATTTATGATCAAATGGATATCTATCATCTTGCCATGCCGAGATAAATGGAAACATGAACAAAATTAGAACAGAGCAAGGGAACAAGAGAAAAATATCTAGTACCAGCCAATCTATTCAAACAGCTGGTTCATAAATTTATGCGCCAACTCGACTCCCAGACTAGAACAAGTTAGTAAGTGACACCTGGCTGGAGACAAAGGGAGAGAAGAAAAGAGAGTGAGAGTGCATACAAAGTAGCTGCATTAGCAGGGACTGCCCTAGCTAAGGCGGGGCCGAAACCTGGGAAAAACGCCTTGACCCCTCCGTTCGCATAGATACCACGTATGGTGCCGCCGATCGTGGGTCGCCCAGGAGCACTCTGCTGTACGGATTTGATGGTATCAACCGGGAAGACAGGAATCCACATCGCAATACCAGCTGCACCACCAGCGGTCACGATGGCGGGAAGCGACAGCTGGCCTGTAACTTTGCCGTTCTCATCTTTCGGTGTCAGCGCTTGCTTGATATACTCGTACGCGGCAAAGTAAGCTGCAGACCCGGGTCCGTCACGGGCCAGAGTCATGGCACTGCCGCGGAAGACGCTGCGGATTCCGCCCTCCTTGTACAATTGGCGCACGACGTCCAGACCGCCCGAGTACTTCGGTTTCTCGCCGGGCGGCGGCGGGTTCTGGCCCTGGATCTGGAGGAGGACCTTGACGCGCTCGAATGGAGCAGTGATCAGAGTCATGGGGATGGCGGAGAAGAAACCTGCGGCAGAGACCTGGGCGATAGAGTACTGGGGGGTGCCATTTTCGACGCGGACGGTTGACACGGAGCTGACGATGGTCTTACCCAAGTCGTAGCCCTGGCATTTTTTTTTTATGTGAGCGAGACACGTGAGTTGTTGCAATTGCGGACATCACCTACCCAGAAGCTGACGGCAACTAGTCAAGTTAGCTAACACGCAAGCAATAAAAAGAAGGAAAGAAAGAAAAAGAGCAAGGTAAAACTCACACATAGGCGTAACTCCCACCAGGGGAGCCGAAACACCAGCATAAAGGCCCTGAAAACACAGAAGTCAACAGAAGCCGCAATCGCAATCGCAATCGCAATCGCGACCGCAACCCAAGGCAAGAAACACACGAAACACACACCCTCGCCAATCCCTCCCGCGCAATCGTCTTCTTCACAACATCCATTGCACCAGAGTATACCCCCTTCTCAGCGGTCTGCAACCTGACCTTGACGAGATCGAACGGATGCCCAACCACCACCGCGCAGACACCACCGACACCACCGGCGACCAAGGACCGGATCTGGGCCACGGTCTGGTTAACAGGCTTAGGGCTAGTAGCGACAGCTGTGGTGGCATCGTTGGGGACAGCCTGCGGGGCGGAGGCGGCAGCTGTCGCAGGCTTCGGGGAAGTTGCTGTTGTGGACATGGCTGTAGATATATGATCGGGGGCGGGAGGGGGGAGGACTCAATTCGCCCTTTTTTTTTTGAGCGCAAAGGAGGAAAAAAGGGGAGAAAGGGGAGGAAGCAAAATGAGAAAGGATGTGAAGGGATAAGATATCAATCAACCCCCCATAACAAAACCAGAAAATATTAGGACGGGGGAGCGAGGGGGGAAAAGAAGAAAAAAAAAACAAGAGCCGAAGCCGAAAACGGGGACCCCAAGCCGATCTGATCGAGTCTGAATGGCTGAGCTGTAACCCCGGACGATACTCTCTACCTCGGCTCGGAAGTGCGTCTATGCCGTTCCCGCAGTTTTGTCCCGGTGGGTGAATAACCGGCAGAAGTGACCGAGAAAAGTGGTGATAAGACGACGAATATTTCAATGGCATTTATATTTATATTTGTGCGGAGATATAAAATCATCTCTTCCACCTTAGGTGAAAACGGAGCAAACCGCCATCCAACTCGGTCCATCGGAATCCACTACGTGTTCACGTGACGGCCTCCCCCGGAAAGGCGGTCTTCTCCGCACCCAGCTGGGCTGGAACTTGCGGGCGCTCCGGTAGGGCGAAGCCGTGGCGATGGGTGAACGGATGACATGCAACTTGGACAGTTCGCTGGACAACTGACTAATAACCTTCAACCAACACTTAATCAACTATGGAATTGCGAGCTGGCTTCTTGGCTAAGATCAGGGTCTTCAACGTGTCGCGTGCGTCTACCTAGGTACTGAAAACAGGGTCCGATCACATGTTCCATGTTCCCGGTCAAAACGCCATCATCCATTGACAGCTTGTGATGCACTACAGTGACACGTGGGAAAGCAGCTCAGTGGAAAGCGGCTCAACCACTAAATTATGATTCATTTGGACAGGGTGCAGAGTACATTATTATTACGCCTGCATTGTAGTACAAGTCCCAGCAATCAATACACTTTGTATGGCTTGTACTACTACTACAACTTCATAATACCGACTAACGTCGCGAATTATTATCCATACCCCATATACATTACTGATACATACACATGGACCCACGCGCAGTCCCATTCAAGATCGTGCCGAAACGTCAACTTCGTTTGCTTCTCTATACCCTGCCACCCCTTACAGCAGAATGGCAGCCAGTCCGATGGCCCCAGCGCCAATCGCACCACCCGCAAGGGTAGCCGCCGGGTACGCACCACCGGTCGAGGTCGAGGTCGAGGTCGAACCAGCGCCGCTGGCAGTGTCAGTTGCGCTGCCAGAGGATCCGCCGGCACCACCGTCGCCGGAGCCAGTAGCGGTTGCGCTGGAGCCAGAGCCAGAGCCAGAGCCAGAGCCAGAGCCATCGGTAGTGGACTCGCCGCCGCCGCCACCGGCACCACCAGTGGTTCCTGAGGTGGTGAAGGTAGAGCCGCCGCTAGCGGTGCCAGACTTAGAAAGACACGAGGTTAGCCAGAGGGTCCGATATGGTTGAAATACAGACAGGGAACATGATATGCTTACTCCTCCTGCACCGCCCGCTCCAGTTCCAGAGCTGGACTCACCAGTACCCGTGGCGCTTCCGCTACCGCTGCCAGATTCAGTGCCGGAAGCAGTGCCAGAAGCAGTGCCGGAAGCAGTGCCAGAAGCAGTGCCGGTGATGGTGCTGGCTCCGGAGCCAGTAGCACTGGGACCAGAGCCAGACCCAGAGCCCGATTCAGATCCAGAGCCAGACCCGGACCCAGAGGTAGTGCCAGACCCGGACCCAGAGGTAGTGCCAGAACCACCGCCACCAGTAGTCGTGGCGCTAGCAGCGGGAGCAGTGGTACCAGAGTTGGACCCCGATGCAGAGCCGGTGGCAGAACTGCCAGAAGCTATGAAGGTGTCAGAGTGACCATTGACCATTGGACTAGGGCAAGAAAAGAGAGGAAGCTTACAGAAGGTTGTCGGGCAGCCCTGGAGAGCACTTGCGACAGCCTGAGCGGCGTCGGCACCGGGGCAGGCCTCGTTGGTGCAGTCACGGATACCGAACTGGTAGTCGGGCTTGGAGCAGAGACAGGTCTTGTCGCCGGTGTTGCAGCCCAGTTCCTTGGCTTTGTTGTTCATGTTGCTTGTGCACATTTGCTATACTGGCATTAGCATGTGGATCGGCGGCGAGCCAAGACCAAAATGTCAAGCTTGACATACAGCACAGGAGTTCGGGTCGGCAGCGTAGGCAGGCAGCACGGTGGCAGCCGCCAAGACGAGAAGAGACAGGGCCTTAACCATGATGAATAATAGAGGGGGTGTGTGTGTGTTGAAGTCGAGATAGGCTTAGGTGTAGAGGTGGGATATGCAAAGTCAAAATAAGAATAGAGGATACTCGAGTCAGTCAACGGCGATGGGGGTATCAAGGGGATCCTGGAAGAGGAAAACAGGAAACGAAAGAGGCCGAAGAAGAAGGGGGGGGGGGGGAAGGGCACCTTTAAATGCAGTCAAGACAAGGGGGGAGGTAATCTCTCAGAGTTGGGATCCAGTGGAAGGAGCATGGACAGCATTGGCACCTCCGTCCCGCTTTACTAGACGTCACTCTGTGCGATTTCATAGACGGGCGACGATCTCCTTCCGCAGAAGCCACTGGGGACTTTGAACAAGCCACATGTGGGAAATTGAGCTGGAGAGGTGGCCGCGATTCGAGGGAACGACATGACGTAGTGGGGAACAACAAGATAATTCAGGGTTTTTCCATGATTGCCTTGCTCCAATGGTTGCACCCGGCGGTATTGGTACCTAGGTAGTATTACGCTTCGCTTCATGCATGGGGGGGGGGGGGGGGCATTCAGCGAGGAGATAGCCCAGATACGGCGGCGTCGTCCCGTGTCGGGAAAAAGCAGTGATGTGGACACCTACTGCGAGGACCACGTAGCACTGGATTTGAATTCATGGTGCGGCTGATGAAGATAACGCGGTAATTAAGTTGGGATCGAGGGAGCCCGCTCTAGCGCCGCGATCCATCGCAGCAGATCGACCCCAATGCAGGATATGTGCGATCGCGCTAGCCGGAAGCAGATCTCGCACGCGGTGGCTGGGCCAACGCGCTGGCCAATAGACGCGCGCTGCTGCGCCACGCTCGAGATTGCAGTCTCCGCTCGACGCCACACAAGAGCTGATTTGGAATATCACCTGAGCGAGGCCTTGTGGCGCTGTGGCTGGTGCATGGAGTCAAGACCTCTTCTGGACAGGGTTTGTGGGCTGCCGGTCCCAGCGCTGCGAGCTCACATTATTGATTGACATTCGATTCAGTTCGTTCGCGAACCCCTTCCCACTGCGGTTCCCCTCGTATATTTCATTCCTTTCCTTTCCTTCTCTTCCATTGATGTTATTGTGGGGACTGTGGCAGTGTGCACCTCTGTCCACCGGAGCAGCAAAAGCCTCATGTCCACGCTAATTTCCGCGCGCTCTGCTACCATAATACCACCCATCCAGCATTCGCTTTGCGGCCATGCGCGGTACGGTACGGTCTTATGGTCAATTGGGGTAAATAATCCGTGCAGAGTTTTGCTCTAAGCCTTCGCAGTCAATAGCTGTACGACGAACCCCCCGATACGATGTCCACATACGGAGTAACTCAGGGAATACTCTCCACACACATGCCTCCGCGGATACTCGCCCAGCCACTGGGCAGTGTCAGGCACCAGCAGGCGGCCCCATTTATTGAGCTTTGAATCGCTAGCCGCTGTCCCGAGGATTGCGAGTATGATGTAGATCGCCGCGCTTACGAACCGGGGATCACTGCAAATACCCATCCCACTTGTCACTTCGGAGTGGAGTGTCAATAAATAATAGTCCCCAAAAATGTTATCTGTTGTATTCCTTGGTTAGACACATTATTAAGCATGAATCAGCTTGCCGCTCAAAATATATTCAGCAATGCACTATTTTATATGCTCCGAATGCGTACAGGTGCATGATGGTAACAAAACCCCCTGACATACCGGCCACCTTCCCTCACCTTCCCTATATCCCCTGGTTATCTTCGGCTGCATTTGAGTCAGGCCGCTCGAGAGAGTCATGACCGGTTTCATAGCAACAGCCCTCCTCAATGGCAGAAAATGATTTTGGGGTCGGCTTCGCGTCTGGCGGAGATGACGGTAACATCTCAAATGCCGCATCCTCCTCTACAAAGTGGGCACGGCAACTGAGCACAACGAGCCGTATGCCTAGCGCGATAACACAGCCGACCACCGCTCCAACCAACCCCAGTACCATCGGCCCCAAGCTCATTCCGATTAGCTCAATGGCTCCGTACCGGTGCATCCGATTGCCGCGATGGTGCGGTGGCCGATGCCGTCTCGGTGGTCCCTCAGGCGGAGTGTAAAGGTGGTGATCCGGCGAGTAGGCCGGGTTATGCAGCGATGACTTTCTCTCCTCCTCATCATCACCTTGAGAATGATGGTGGTGGTCTGGTCTTCCGCTGTGGTACCTGTCGGAGGAATCGTCGGTTTTGGCTCCGGCTGTGGACTCGTCGCTCTGCGTTCGCCAGTGCTTTCCTTCCCATGGCCGTTTCCCTCCACCGGGCCTGGAGATGGGCTCCACCGTGATCTTAGAGATGGCGAAACCCGCGTCGGGGTTTGCTGCCAGGTCGATCCTGACGACGTTAGGAGTAGCCGGAGGAGATGAGTCGTCGAAGAACCTGATGCGGACGACTAGCCCGTTGTCCGTCGGCTTGCCGCTGTCAGCAGCCGCGGCTGGCCGGATGTCAAGCGCGTACGTCAACAGAACCCGCTCTTCCTCGTTGCTGAGAGTCCATCTCCGAAGAGAGTGCACCTGCATGGGAGCAAACGGCGGGAAGATTCGGTCATCGTTGACGAATAACGAGTCATTACTGACAGAGAATTGGAAAGCCTGTCACGTCATCATTAGCCAAGTCATGGGGTGAATCGGGTTGGCAGCCTACCAGATACGTCGAGCCGCAATCCAAATCTGCACGCGTGCAGTGCCCCCTGGAGGACAGACTGGACGCGACTTTGTCGTCAACGCCCGGCAGATGTACCTCGTGCGATTCAGCAAAGGGGGTAGAAGGGCTGGAGGAGGCTTCTAGGACCGTCCCGGCAACGCCGGTCGAGACGAAGGCAAAGCCAGCAAAAAGTAGATAGCTGAGAACCATGACAGCCCGATTGGTAAGCAATGCCGATAAGACTCGTCTGTCGACTTATCCCTAACCAAGCCTCACCAAGAAGGGGTTATTGATGAAAATAAAACCCCCAGGATGCTGAGAAGGGTTGAATGGTCGGGAGAAGGCACAATGGCACGAGTCTGCTCTTGATGGGAATTACTCTATATGGGAAAGAGAGAGGCAACCACGGGAAACGGGGGAGAGAAAGGGAGAGTTAAGAGAGATGGAAAGGGAGAGTTAAGAGAGAGCGAAGAGAGAGGGAGAAGAGAGGGATGAGGGAATATCCGGGTAGGAAAATGACAGGAATGAACAAAGAACCTTGTCAAGAGCGCAAGACGTAGTTATTCGAGGGTCATCTGGGTACGCCGTTCCCAACTGGCGGAACGGTGATGTGCATGGAAAACGCGCCAAGCAATGCGAGACAGGCAACAGTCAACTCTCTCCGAATTGAACCTGACAGGTAGACTAATGACAGGGCGTTGTCTTTGGCGGCGGAGGCTCAGCTTCGACGACGATTCGCCCAGCCGTGGGGAAAGGGGTGAATATTTCAACTTTCCAAGGTTGGTGTTGGAAGGGTTGCCAAGCCCAAGGCACAGCCCTGTTGGATTTGACTAGTAATAGTAATAGCACTGGCAGCTGTCGCGACATCCACATCCACAAATAAACGTGCGAAGAGCCGTCCACGATGGGAGGTCGAAGGGGAGATCGAACGTCTGGGGCGTCAGTCAGCGTCCGAGGATTTTTGTTCTAGAAAGGCCTATTAGGCGTATGGATCGCGCAATGGAGACGTAATAATATGACGGCCGATAGGAGAGCAGGAGGCTTCAGCGCAAGCGCATCTACGCGCATGGGACAGGCCAGGTGGGTGAGCCACGGGAGACAGTGGAGAGTGGGACGATGCCACGGAGAAATGCCACAACTTGGCAGATTCACACGATGCCTCTGGATACGGCCGGACATGTCTGTACATGTCTCTGCTGGGCCTCCTTACTCGACCAGCAAGAGAGATTAGGCTGTGGAGCAGTGGACCGTCGGCGTTGGAAGCTGCCATTTATCACGATGGCCCTTGCGGCATTGTATGTATGTGCCAATGATGCGCGCCCAGCAAAGCTTGGGTTGTATCTCCCGACGCCTTGGCTTCTGCCAGTCTACCTCGTCTACGAGGTACTGGAGTCTACTGGAGTCGCTTCGCTTCAACCCGCGGAACGCGCTCGAATCACCACTGAATGAATTAATTAATGTCCATTGCTCAGCGGGGCGATACGGATGCACGTGCAGTTCCTGGTGTGCCCCGGAGGTCCATCTGGGCCCGCTGGCGTACGTACGCTGTGGAAATGTGGACATACTAGGTATCTCTCTCGTAATTTAACTCTCTCTTTTTGCTTATGCTTCTGCTTCTGCTCCTCGTTGTCCTACATCGACTGCGAAGCAACGACCCTCCTTCATCCCCCCCCCCCCCCCCCCCCCCCCCCCCCCCCCCGAACTCGACACCCGTCGGCATTCCGTACCACCTCGTGCTCTGAGCATGGATGCGCCGCTGCTCCTTTCCCCAGCTGCTCTATTTGCCATTCTCAACAACCTTCTTTGCCATTGCTTCCCCTTATCCATCTCTTGTCGTTTCATTCCCAATACTACTTAGGTAGGCTGCCTTCTGCAACGCAAGCATCGTCTCATCTTGAGAGGACAAACATCACATTGGGATTAATACCCGTTTGTTGCACCCGTGCCTCCTACTCTGTTGGAAAGTGTCTGGCATCCGAAACCCGTGTCATGGCAATCCAATTTCGTGCCAGTTTGCGCATAGAAAGAGGATGAAATGAAGAAGTATGTATCCAGACAAGAATGCAGAAATGGCTCCCGTGTACTACATGGGAGCAGCATCCACTCTCTGCATGATGAATATAAAACTGGACGCCATAGAACTAGACACTGGCTCCTGTCCTCAGTCCAATATTCCATTCCTTTGTACGCCGCGTTGCTCTGCTTTTCAATAGCTCATTTGCTTCTTGTGAACGGTTTCTAGACATCGGCAGGTCGTCTACGGCTATCGAAATATGATCTTTCTTATTAAGGACTTGCTGCTTGCTTTTATTCTTCTATCCGCTGCTGTCGCTCCTTCTGCTGCATCTGCAACGGGTTTCACAGAGTCCACTGTAGTTCCTGGTGCTTATATCGTAGAGTTCGCAGATGAATTGGCCAGTGACGTATGACCCATACCCTGTTGTCGCCCTCCTTTCCTCGATCCCTTCTGACGCACTTTAGCATCTGGATACTTTCTTTACAGACTTGTCCCGAACGAATGTCCAGGTGATTCCGCGGCTGAATTTCTCTCACCCCTTCTTCAGAGGGGCATCCTTCCAGCTGGACGATGCCCACGATGCCCATCGCACCGTACAGCGCATCGCCTCTTCAAATTCGGTGAAAAAGATCCATCCTTTGCGTAAATATTCGCTGCCCTACGAGGAGGTCTCCACCGGCCATGCTTCCTCTCCTGTCGATGCCCGACTGCGGAAACGAGCGGCGTGGGATACTCTGTCCACCCACGCTATGACTGGAGTGGACAAGCTCCATGCTCAGGGTCTTTGGGGTGATGGTGTCAGCATCGCCATTGTCGACAGCGGCATCGACTATACGCATCCGGCTCTTGGCGGCTGTTTTGGTGGTGGCTGCAAGGTGTCTTATGGCCTGGATATCGTTGGAGATGAATACGATGGCAACAACTTCCCCCTTCAAGATGCCGATCCCTTCGACAACTGCATCGGTCACGGTACTCACGTTGCCGGTATTATCGCCGCGGAATCAGACGAGTTCGGCTTCACCGGCGTTGCTCCCAATGTGACCCTGGGCATGTACCGTGTCGCTGGGTGCCAGGGCATCATTACAGATGATGCCCTTATCGCTGCTTTCCTCATGGCATTTGACGCTGGCGCTGATGTGATCACCGCATCAATTGGAAGCTATCCGTGGGCGTACGATGGTGAGGTTCTCCCCTTTCCTGTTTTCCCCCCGACCCTGACCCTGTTCTTGTTTGCTTCGAATCGTCGTGTCTCATACTTTTTACAGACCCTTGGGCTCTCGTCGTTACCAAGATCGTCGAGGCAGGCGTGGTGTGCACGCTTGCGGTGGGCAACAGTGGAGAATGTGGCCCATTTTGCGCATCGGGAGCCTCAGACGGACAAGGGGTTACCGCTGTTGCTTCGGTCGACAATGTCGCGTCTCCCATGCTAGTTGTCCCTGGTAACTACACGAACGGTCGCATTGTCAATCCCTACAAATGGGCCCCAGCGTGGCCAATCAATATCACCGTCGGAACTTATCCGCTGTACGCCCTCACTTACAATACCACTTCCACTGTCGATGGCTGTTTGCCTCTTTCACCAGACACTCCTGACTTGTCTGAATACATTGTCCTCATCCGGTCGAGCGGTGGTTGCTCGTTGGGTAAAAAAGCAACGAACGTGGCCACCCATGGCGCCAAGCATATCTTGTTCTACAGTGACGCACCAGGGGCTACCCTCCCTGAAGCTGAGATTTGGAGTGACGGGATCGAGTCGGCTGGCGTCGTGACTGAGGAGCAAGCCAATATATGGGTGGCTCTCCTGGCTGCCGGTGACTTCATTAATCTGGACGTACAAGATCCCCGAGACGCCACGACTAACATGTATTTGGAGGACTCCGTGAATTCCATCACCGGTAGCTATCCGAGCTTCTTCACCAGCTGGGGTCCCGCGTACGACGGCCGGCTCAAGCCGCAGTTCGGTGCTCCTGGAGGGTCCATCTTCTCGACCTACCCTCTTGAGATGGGCGGATACGCGACTCTCTCGGGCACGTCCATGTCGACCCCCTTCATCGCTGGGTCCGTAGCCCTCATTAAGCAGCAGAACAGACATCTGGACCCCGCGAACATCGAGAGTCGACTGTCCGCGACCGCTAACCCGACTACTTTCAACGACGGTGCGAAAACCTACCCGTACCTGGCGCCCGTGGTACAGCAGGGTGCAGGACTTGTCGATGTCTACAAAGCTGTGTTCTCGACAACCGTGCTGAATGGGTCAAGTATTTCCTTCAACGATACTGAGCACTTGGTCCGCTTGGCCAACTTCAGCATCAGAAACGAAGCCCTTGAAACCGTGAGTTATAAACTGGGCTATGTGCCTGGTCCCACGGCCTACGCGCTCCCATCCAACGATTCGCTACATGTGTCGGATTGGCCAGATATGGTCAAGGAGAGTGCAAGACTGTCGTTCAACACGAAATACGTCACTCTCCAGCCTGGTCAGTCAGCCACGGTCTTTGTCACACCCGCATTACCCTCCAGTTTGATCACGTCCCGCGTCCCTGTGTATGGGGGGTACATAACTCTAAACGGAACCAACGGGGACTCGCTATCATTACCGTACGTGGGTGTCGCTGCCCCCCTTCGCAACATTACCGTCCTGGAATCCCGTCGCGGGTCGGTCTACCTCAGTTCAAGCACGGGCAACAACGACCCCGATCCCAACATCGGTCAATCCTACGCGTCTGTCAAGTCTGGATCCAGTTTCATTCTCCCATCTCCGTCGAGCTTCGGCAAGAGAAAACCCGCCGCGATGGGCTCCTCCCACAGCGCCCTCCTTCCCACTCTCGTGGCCCAGCTATCTCTAGGGTCGCCTCTTGTCCGGGTGGATGTTCAACCCGCTGACTCGAGACTTCACAACATGACTACCACGGTGCTGGGGCAGCGCATCCTGGGCTCCGTCCCTGGGTTTCCGATGGACCATGTCCCCCGGGGTAGACTGGCAGCTAGCTGGGACGGGCAGTTGAGAGACGGATCGTATGCGCCAGCTGGGAAGTACCGGTTTCTAGTCAAAGCGTTGAGGATCTTCGGGGACCCTAAGAACATGGAGGATTACGAAGAGGTGCAGACTGTGCCGTTTACGATCAAGTATGTGTAGTTGGGGAGAAGAAAAGAAGGGTAGCAGACGGCGCTTATCGGGTGGTACGCGACTCTAGCTTGATCTGTCGGATAATATTATGTTCTGCTAGTCGTATGCGCTGATCGAGACTTGCCCCGAACGATATCAATGGTTAAGTCTAGAGTCATGGTGTTGGCATTGTAGAAGTATCCTTCTTGGTTCACGAGAAGCATGAAATATGCAACTAGCTGGTGCCACTTTTGAGACGGCCCATAGCTCCAGGGACCAACTGGATACTATTCGTTGCTGCCCTGGCATCTATTTAAATGCCCCGAGGCTTGCAATACGCAATCCTCAGATTCGGTGTCTATTTCAAAAGTGTCTAATTCAAATAATGCCGAGTTGGAGACACTGGAGCTCGTGCTCAGTCCATTCGTAAGCAGACGCCAGTATGTAAGCCTCTTTGTAGCTATCACGCAAATAACAAATAGTGCAAATTCACTTCAAATATATGAACAGTCCAATATACTTCCTGCAGAGATGGATGGATGCTTTCTAGATGGATATAAACAGGCCAAGCTCACAAAGTGGAACAACATCACGTGATGAATGCTTCCTTGTCCGCCCCATTCAGACCGGGCAACTTTGAAAAGCGCACCTGAAGAACAGCTATCCAATTGGCCAACAAGCACCATGAACAGCCAGGTCCAATCCTCGCTCTCTGCGCTGGAGCAAAAACTCAACAGCCTGCTAAGCAGCCTGACGACTTCGCCCACAGCATCCGGCGCCCCAGCAGCGGCCATCGCGCTGCTCGATGCAGACGACGCAGTCACCTCAGCCATCTCGACACTCCGCCAGCACCAGGAGAACTACGCGAAAATCCTGCGTCTACGCGCCGAGGCGGAGAAATTAGAAGCGCGCGTCAAGGGAATCGTTCGGGACATCGAGGCGTATGACAAGGATATCCAGATTGCGTGCGGTGATGACGGGGAGAGCAGCTGGACGGAATCTGATTCCGACGAGGAGGACTCCAATGATGATTTTTCCGTTGAAGGACGACAGAGTAATGCTGCTGCGACGTCTTGTGGGACGGCGGGGGCTCGGCGGCGGCGGCTACCGAGACCCGGAAAGGAAATAGATTATAGGTTATTGCTCGACTTTGCGCGCCGGATCAGCAAGTATAATCGCGAGGCTGTTGCGGATCTTGACGATCTTTCTGGGCTGCGAGGCGAGTCGTCAGCGTCGGAAACGAAGAGATTACACGAACAGGTGCAGCAGGATTCTACGATGACGGGGGTTAATGGCAGCGGGGCAGAGGCAGAATCAATGACTGCGACTGCAACAGCAACAGCAGGAGAGCATGCGGTGACGCCCGGAGCAGGTGCAGGTGCAGGCGCAGGCGCTGAACCAGTATCATCCGTGACCCGGAACGCGACGAAGTGGCTAGATGAATCCGCCGACCAGACGCGTCAAGTCTACATGCTCCCGTATCCGATGGAGGAGCGGATACGGATGGGCCTGATGGGACAGATACAACTTGCCGCTGCGGAGGGGCGGCCTGGTTTCGACCCCGACAAGGAGGTGGAGAGGTTGATTCGTCAGGCGGAGGGTCTAGGCGCCGCGGAGGATGTTGCTACGCCGCCCGCGCCGGTCGAGAGTAGTGGCATGGTCCGCCGTGCGGATGATGATGATGCTGCTGCTGCTGCTGCTATGGCGGATATTGGATCTACCATTACTAGCCGGCAGGGACATGGACATAGAGGGCATCCTGGAGGAGGGGCACCTCCGGCTGCGAAACCTGATGTTACCCTTGATCTGGACCTGTATGACCCTGAGAATGATGATATATGAGTCTATGACTTGACGATTATGAGATATGAGACTTCTTTGCGAGGGATACGCGACATTCTACCCGTATCTCTCAGAAGAAGAAGAAGAAGAAGAAGAAAAGGCGAAGGGGCTAAGGGGAAAAAGTGTACAGGTAGCCAATACAACCAATGGCTAGTCCCAGGTTGGCAGTATCACACTGTCTCCCAGCTTACGTTCTAATCTTCCCACCGCGTTAAAAGAAGTTGAACGAGATATTCTCTTCGATCTTCTAGCTCAGCTTTTCGCAGTCAGGGCACACTGCGCTAAAGGAGCCTTCTTTTGAATCGCGTGGTTCGCCAGTCATGATAATAGAAATATTCGACCCCTGTTTAGCAGTCTCCAGAACGTGGCGATGTTACACTTTATAGATCAGAGGGCTCGTAATGGTGATTTGCCGAAATGGGGAGTGGACTGTCGCTTTTCATGGTTTTGCCCGGTGTATTTTCCGCCCAGACAACTTATCCTAGACGTCTTCCTTGCACTTTAGATCCTGTCAGCCTCCTCACATTGTCTTCCTCTTATCAGGTGGATCTCGTCTCGAGGTATATGCGTTTCGAATAGTTTGAACATTTGCGCTGTGTTGAGCACGAGACTTACTCCCCGTGTCCCTTCTGACGCAGGACAGAATATGGGGATGCAACTTAGTTGAAATCTGGAACCTCCAGGTAGGAGGGCCACTGTCATTGCCGGGATTGAAGGTCCGGTCTGGTTGCGCACCCAAACTCTCAGAATAACCATGGCTACCTTCTAGCTGAACCACATCTCAATGTCCCCGGAGCGCAATTGCGTCCTATCGTCCCTCCGCCCTCTCTCCCCGTCATGGAGGCGAAGCGTGGAGAAATTGTTCGTCATTGGACGGGCTCATGTCTCCAGATGAATCATCTATGCCGACAGTATGGGTACGTCACGTAAATGGTTCGCTGTTGACGGCGTATTTGGTTTGAACTATGCTTATATTCTTCTGTAGAGCCGCGTCTGGGGGAACAACGATCAATAATGCTTTTTGACTATTATTTGGGCGTTGTTCGATCCATCCCCACGTTCACATATGCCACTTGTCTACTTGTATCTACCATTCAGGTCTTTCGCCCCCTATGTCCGATATACACCCCGCCTTCAGGAACAATGATGCAGCCGATGGTGTCGTTTCCGACGGGGTTGAA
Organism: Byssochlamys sp. BYSS01; assembly: GCA_002242795.1. Taxonomy (NCBI): domain Eukaryota; kingdom Fungi; phylum Ascomycota; class Eurotiomycetes; order Eurotiales; family Thermoascaceae; genus Paecilomyces; species Byssochlamys sp. BYSS01. The sequence continues at coordinate 17,649 of NIXA01000035.1, forward strand.
GGGCGAGATCTGGAGAAGCAAAGGGAGCCACCTTCTCGTCGAGGTACCCACACTTCCAGCGCACATGGGGAGAGCTCCCATCACGAGAAGATAAAGAAGGACGAAGAACGACCGGATGGCAAGGTAGAACTGACCGAACAGGAATGCTACGACAAACTGGGATATTCGTGGCCCAAATGGAAAAAATGGAGCATTCTTAGTGTCATTTTCATTGTACAGGTGTCCATGAACTTCAATGCCAGCTTCTACGCGAACAACGTGAGTCTGTTGTCTCACCATTTCCACATCTCGAAACAGGCTGCCCGCGTGGGACAGATGGACTTTCTGCTAGCGTATGGGATTGGAAGCGAGTTCTGGGCTCCCTGGAGTGAAGAATATGGGCGCTGGCCAATCATGCAGATCAGTCTGACGCTGGTCAATATTTGGCAGCTGCCTTGCGCGCTTGCGCCCAATTTCGGGTCGATTGTGGTCTGCCGCATTCTGGGTGGGCTGTCATCAGCTGGTGGCTCAGTAACGCTGGGAATGGTTGCGGATATGTGGGAGCCAGATGAACAGCAATATGCCGTCGCATATATTGTTCTCTCGTCCGTTGCAGGATCGGTCATTGCGCCCATAATTGGGGGATTTGTTGAGACTTTTCTCAGCTGGCGCTGGAATTTCTGGCTTCAGCTTATCTTAGGGGGATTTGTGCAAGCCGTTCACTTCTTCATCCCGGAGACCAGGTGCAGCATTCTGGTGACCAGAGAGGCGAGGAGGCGACGCAAGAACGGAGAGAACGTCTGGAGTGGCGACGAACTCAAGGGAAAGCGCATCAACGTTAAACATTGGGTGATGATCTGGATACGTCCGTTCATCATGTTTGTCCGCGAGCCGATCGTGCTCTGTCTCTCGCTCCTGAGTGGATTCAGCGATGCGCTTATTTTTACCTTTTTGCAATCCTACGAACCCGTGTTTAAACAGTGGCATTTCAATACCATGATGATTGGATTGGCATTTATTCCGTGAGTTATACTCATTCTCAATCTTGTTCTCGTATGCTGATTGTGGTTGAAGGATTCTGGTTGGATACCTCCTTGCATATTTCTCTTTCATCCCCTGGATACACCGACATTGTCGAGTGCGGGAAAGAGATCCTCAGGCTCTGCAGCCCGAGGCTCGTCTATACTGGCTCCTATTCGGTAAGTGCCTGCCACTTGAGTGTATTCTTTGCTCGGTACAGTTTTTTGACAGCTTTCAGTTGCACCCCTTGAAACGATCGGTTTATTCGGCTTCTCCTGGACCAGTTTCGGTCCTCCGCACGTCCACTGGATTGCCCCGATGATATTCTCCAGTCTTATTGCGTGGGCTAATGTGCGATATTCGTTCCTATCAATCTTTCTCTCGCAGAGTCCATCCTTCTAACTCCCCACTCACTATCTAGTATGCCATCTACATGGCCACGATCGATTACATGATAGCTAGTTACGGCCCGTACGCCGCATCAGCCACGGGCGGGAATGCCCTCGCTCGAGACTTCCTGGCCGGTATAGCGGCCATGTACTCAACACCGAGTGAGTGGAAATCCAAACCAGAAACCCCCCAAACTTGCAATGAAAGACTGGCTAACGAGAACCCCTATGGCAAGTGTACAAACATATGGGCAATTTGGAATGGCCATCGACCCTCCTGGCCTTCCTGGCCATTATCTTCACTACTCCGATCTACATCTTTTACTGGAAGGGGCCTAAAATCCGGGAGAAATCCCGCTTCGCACAGACGCTGGCTTCAGACAGGAAAAGTTCTGACCAGCGAGTCTCGTCGTGCGGGTCCGGTGAACCGGGGCCCGAAGAGATCTACCTCGACCGATGTTCGAGAAGTTCTCATTCTTGTCCTAGTGGGACATCGTGTCCCGTTGGGCATGGATGTAGGCCTGAATCTGCGTCTGGCTCGCACACTGCACCGGCTGATAGCGTTGCGAGCGGATCGGGAAGGACAGATTGGCATCCTGCCGAGGCCACACATGGATCTGAGCATCAGTGGTAGCAAGAATTTTCTGAATCTGCTCTGTGGATGATTTATAGTATATCGGATATAGTACTACATAGGCGTGTATCCATTATTAAGTCATAAATGACATTTCTATTACATACCTATAATTTATAAAGGTCTAGTTGATCCCAGTCAGAAGCCGCGCGATATTAAGCTGCTGATACAAATGGAACAAGCCCAATCGGCGGTTGTCCCGGGAATTAACCTTAATTTAGGATCCAGAAGCTTGATTGGCAAATCGGACTCCGATCAGTCCACCAGGGTCTCCAGCCCTGCCCGCAGACTTGATGTTGCACGGTGGCACTTCAACTCTTTCTCAGCGTGCAGCAGGGTAAATTCCGGGAATTGGTAGTGTTCTACATGCCAATGTTGATCTTAACATTACTCTAATACTAACATCAATAACTTCATTGTTACACTCAGCCCATAGAGATCGTAATCATGACATCAGCAAACCGATATGTATCCAATACCTAGGTATCCTCGGCCATCAGCCTCTATATATGATATATCTATTGAGATACCTTCTTCTATCCTTCTTCTCACGGTATATGGATTGACCAAAAATATGCTGCTTCCCAGGAATCAACCCTAGCACGTGCAAACATCGTTCCAATTGCTGGGTTCCGGTCCACGGCCCAACGATATTCTTCCGGTCATCCGAAGCTATTCGCCAATTCGCATGGAGGAGAGCTAGTTCCACTCATTTCCTTGGTTGTTGATCATTCGAACGTTGTGACAGGTTCTGCTAGTGTAAATGTTCCAGAGCCGCGGATTATGTATGTTGAACCGTAAGTGCAACCACGGGGAATTTGAGCAAATTCTGTCTTCGTTAGAGCCAGGCATTTTTCACAAACGCAGACGTTTCGTAGAGGTTCCAAAAGTGGATGACGCCAAGAATCGATATCCGTCCAAGCCGACCAGAACCTAGGCGCCCTATAATATAAGAACTCCAGCGAAAGTTCTCCACGACATATAACAATGCCCAGGAGTCCAAAATTGACCTACTGGTCCCAAGAATTTTGCAGCTTCTGAATAGCATAATCAGTGGCCAGGCCCAGATCAGCCTCGACCCCGAGCAAAATATTCGAGACCACTTGGCGCTCTTCAGCCTTCTCGAGACATTGTCCCACCGCAAACAATAAGGGTACCATGTGGACTCGCACTGCGCCTTGCGGCCGTCCCAGTGCGATACCGCATATCTCCCGGGCGCGATACTCGACTTCCTTGGACACCTCCCGGTATCCCTGCAGGCGATCAAAAGAAGAGCTGTGAGCATTTACTATATCAGACGGCCGGTTGAGTAAGAGTCCGATACGGGCGAAGTGATATTGTTGCATGGTAGCCGCGCAAGTTGCTTTGGTGTACACTATTTCTGGGAACGGCAGATGACTGACTTCCGGCAGCTTGGAGAGATCCCTGGGACGATCTATTCGGACACATGGGCGGAAAGTCTCCGGGAGCTCCTCGAACCAGGACTGGAACTCAAAGCAGAGCTTTAGCCAGGTAGATGATGCAGGAGTCGAGGGTTGACTGGAGCTCAAAGGTGAGTTAAGGGTAGGAGATCCCCATTGCGCCATCTGTGACTCCCTATACTGGGCAAGGTAATTCATCACCTTCGTCGCGAGCCAGGTAAGTGTATTTGCCGCCAAATCCTCCTTGGTAAGTCCAGTTCCTGCTTGGATTGCTTCGTCGTAGTGACGGATGTTGCCCTGCTCGTCAATTGGAAGACCCGCCGCCTGCCACAGGGGTAAATCCTCTGGATCGAGGTGTGTAGTTGACCGTTTCATATAAGACGTCAAATAGTCCAGACGGGCGAAATTCCAGAATGCAGCCCTAGTCCCATGCAAGTACAGAGAAGTCTTAAGTGGCCCCGCTGTTTTCAGTCGAATTAAGGTATCAAAAACAGACCCGATACCAGCGAGATGTCTGGAGTCATTGTAAGGTCAGTAGGTTTCAAAATCGACACCGGAAAGGTCATTTTGCCACGTACGAGTACGCATCCATCTCATTCGCATCCAGCAGTTTATAGGCGTATAGAATTGCTGTCGCAGCCATTGAATCCTCGACCTTTCGCGCAAATCCCGCAGTAGCCAATTCGTCAGGCCCGGAAGGTGGCCATAACTTTACTAGCTGGTCAAGCAATTCAATCGGCGATCCCAGAACCGCAGAAGTATGTAACGATCCATATGTCTCTGCGCTAGCTGTCTGCATGTTGGAAACGGCAAGGTAGTAGTAGTTAGCCCCTTTCAAGAACCAGTCGACTCTGGAAGCATTAGGGTAGATTTCCGTAGTCGCTGGATTAGTGAATATGCCACGGCCAGTTATCGACTTCGCCCCCTTGACCCTCCCCAGATGCTTTGCTGATAAGGCCGCAATCGCATATTTCAAGAAAATATTGTCAATTGCGCGAATTGGAACATAGACGGAAAAGAAATTTCCGGGATCGGACAAATCCAACCTGGAGTGGATTATCAGTATGCGTATTAGATTGGTATGGTGCGGGAAAAAAAGAAAAAAAAAAATGTAGCACGTACCAAGGTCCCAAGACTTCAGAAAAATGCCTAAGAAAGAATGCAATCTCATGTTCAGAACCAGTCATCAATTCTGAAAATATGTCCAGCATTTCTTCTTTTTCGGATCTCTGTGACAAGTACTCAGGTGACGTCAACCTCGGATAAGGATTCGGAACGGAAGTTCCTTGATTGCCGTACAGGTCAGTGATATGGTCAGCTTGATCGCTCGGTGGACTCTGGGCGTTGCCTCTGTTGGCGCCATCGCGATCTTCGTCGTAGTTTACAACACGGCTGGCACTGTAAGCGTCTTGGGTCCGTGGAACGTTTCCTATAGTCTGTTCAAGAGACTCAACTGGTCCTCCAAGACCAGCTGCAACGGGCACTGTTGGTGGAATGCCATTGCCAGGGGTAACCAGTGCTTGCATTGGCCATGGGGTGGTTGGTTCTTCTACATCCTGGGGGTTTGTTGCTACAATCAACTCTTTTTGGGCCGGAACTTGCGTCGGGCCAGAGACATCTTTTTGGGTCGCCTATTTCCAACGTTAGCCACCGTATCAGTGCTGGCAAGCACAGAGACTGTCAGCACAAAGAGTAGTCGCTTACCCTTTCCGGATCAGTTGCCGGGGCACTCGACTTCGGATGATGCTCTATGTAGGGAGCATATCGGCGTCGGACAGTAGCTCCCTGGTCTATAAATTTGCGAGTCTGCACGTATCCTGGGCATTCAACGCCTGCGGTGACGCAGCGTTGACAGTTAGGACGCCCCTCATCACACTAGGGAAAAGTAAGCAAAAAGAAATGCACATGCGACAGCGAGTGACAATCTGAAGGCACTACCTACTTTAAGATGCTTTTTTTTACATCGCTGGCAAGCTTTATTTGACGGAACCCCAGGCATTATTTTCTAGACCCTGAAGCAGTAGCTCTACCTGGACAACTGCCAGGGGACCATGATTCTAAACGCTGATAGACGAAGCAGAGATTGATGAGAGAGGGGAGAGTATTAATAATGGATTATCGAGGTTTTTGAGGTGTTTTTTCTGCGGCGATGCTCTCTTTAGTTCTGACTTTTTGGTTCAGGTAATTAGCGCAAGAGAACTTGAAGGGTCTGACGAGCGACGCGAATTGGTGTGGGTGGCGTGAGGAGCTTGAATTGCCGCACAGGCCTTGGCGCGCGCCTTGGCGGCTGCGTTTCGTCGGCATTGGCTCGCACTGGCCATGGTCACCTGACCGCCCGGCAGAATACGTCAAGCGCCGGGCGGAGACTCGATTCGGGGGGTCCTCCGCACACGTGCATGCGCGTGGTTCATCCTCCATCTTCGTGCGACAGACCTCCATCGTACGATCCCCAGGTATACTATTATTGTTATTATTAGCTCTCCACTCTTCAGCCAATGAGTCTGTCGACGCCCGTATGCTTCGAACGCCTAACACCTCTCACCCACGCCGGCAACCCGGACAGAGACCCGGTATCCAAGGACTCCGTTCCCAGTCATATAACTCCGTAGGGCAGCCTACTGCAGATCTGGATGGACTTGGGACCGGTCTGCCTGAGGATCTAGCTCGTTTTAGCTCGCATTCGAAGACGGCCGCGGCGTGCGAGCCCGAATTGACTCGGGCATATTACGAATGGATCGGTTCGTCGTCCTACAGTTAGTTTGTGTTCTTCTGCTGACTCTGCTTCCAGAGGCGGGAAGACAGCACAACGTTGTCTGCTCAGCGTGCCGCAATCCGGATAATCTGCTTCTCTGTGAGACGTGTTGTAGATCTTACCATTCGTCATGTCTTCCTCCTTCCGACGTGCCCGGACCAACTGGGAGCTTCTACTGCCCGTCTTGCAAACACAAGCAATGGGATCGTTTTCTGCTTCAGTCTGCCCCCTCGGACTCTATGTTTGGCAGCACTCTTAGTGAGAGAGGCATAGGAATTTTGTCCAGCCCGCCAATGCATACACCACGCAGCGACCCGACATTCCCGGGGACAACAGAGAACTCCCAAAAAAGAGTTCAGGCATCATCAGTACAACCATCGCCGAACATCGATCAGCCCCAAAATAGCTGCTTTCAGGATGGCATGTCTCAACTTGCTGAGCTATCAACCCGCGCCAAGCAATTCTTGACCGAGTACGGCGGATTTGCACCGAGCCAAGAATACAGTCAGGAACTTCTACTCCGATTAGGTTCGATGATAAAAGAAGTAGAATTCCACCAACCACTATATCAAGAGGTTCAAAATCTGAGAGACGAGAACGTGAGGCTGAAAGATGAGAACGCGCAATTGAGACGTTGCCTAGCGCCCAGGATACCAGCCGAAGCAATGATAGCTGCATCTTCTGGACCGAATAGCCCCATCCCGAGACCTCCCTCGGACACCGCTGGAAAGACATGGGACAGCATTGTTTTGGACTTGATTTGAAGGCGCTTCTATTCCGAACCGTCAGCAAGTTCTTCCCTTTTTGTGTGGCAGCTTCAAAGTATCAAAGTATGAGTACTCACTCGATTAGCTCGCAACAACAACCACCTGCATGCGCCATCTCTTTCTTCGGCCCCCCCGCAAACAAACTTCGCGTCCCCACGACCGCGACTCCAGTAAATTCAGAATTCGAGTGGGGAAGCGGGGAAGTGGGGAATCGAAACGGCAGGTCCTGTTCGGGTGAAACAGTCGAGTGCTTGGTGCGTGTCATGAGTCGGATACAGAATGTCTCAGCGTGCAGCAGGCATAGTTCTTACAACCGTCCTTCCTGGCTGAGGGAAGCATTGCCTCTTGAACATCAGACCATCAAACAGTATTCAATGAACCACCGCTCTTTGACATGTAAGATCCTAAGACACATGTGGATCCCACTCCCTACTGCTCCCGCACCTGCCACGCGACCTCCACTTCTTCTCGCAACTAAGAGCAGCCGGCCATCATTAAACTTCCGACATGAACTAAAAGCTCTTGAAACTGACGCAGTCAAGCTCCGAGACACTTATTTTTAATTCATTGTAACGGCCATCCTAGTCAGGCAAGCATGGCGTTGTCGCCATTGGGTGTATTTGCGCTACCCCTTTCCGGCGTTTATAGCTCTGGGTGGAAACTGTCAAGCTATCTGAAAAGGCATTTTATATGAGGAAACCCTAGGTGTCGACGAAGCAACCCTCAACATATGGTCAATAAAATAGGTGAAGTCAACTTCTGCAACTATATCATTCTACAGATATACGATAGACCGCACCCCAAACAAGCATCAGATCAACATGCGAGGGAATAATACAATTTTGGGAAATTGGAAGGCCTCCAATCTAGTACCGAACCATGTCGTCTTGCGACGTTTTCACCGTTATGGGATTGTTATTGAATCGTCTTGCAACTGCTTTGGTGGAGCAGAATGACTCACTGCTTTCAACGGATAGCTATGTAGGTACACTTAACTATCTCGTCTATGCCGATCATCCGCCGCATCCAACATGTTTCCCTCGCCGTCGCTTGCGGCCGTTGTGGAGTCATTTCCATCCACAATCACGTCAATATGCTTTATCACTCGTTCACTGAGCTGCATATGTTGCTCATTCGTGGCGCTGCGCGATAATACAGACGCGTACAGATGCATTGTCAAAATGTCGACAAGATAAGCCCCGAGCACGTCAATTCTGGGCAGGGAATATGATAAATGGTTTGATTCTCTCGTTCCGGATCGAACGGTCCAAGAACTGAAGGTTCCAGCTTCCATCCTTCACAGCTTAGACTTTTGTCGAATTGGACGTCATAACTAGCATGGCTCCCCGTTATCGCAGCGTAGCTGTCATCGGCACTGGCCCATCTGGAGTCTCGGCGGTCCGGGCTCTAAGTGACGAGAAAGTCTTCGACACAATTCGAGTCTTCGAGCGCCGCAGCCAACCAGGCGGACTATGGCACTACGATCCGATTCCTGATCCGTTTCCACGAAAACCAACAGATGGGAATCCAGGGCCAAAGGGACCGCCCATTCCTGCTAGTCTCCCGAGCTTGGCTCCTCCAGCTCCGGAAGATCTCAGTGCAAGAACCGCCATCTACAGTACGCTGGATAGCAATGTTGGAGCTGGTGTAATGTCATTTACCCACACTCCGTTTCCTCCGCATAACTCTGCCGCATCCGTCGAACGGTACGGGAAATCGAACCCAACACGACCGTTCCGAGTCGTCTCCAGGTACCTGCAGGACCTGCTACTGGATTATCTGCATCTGATCTCATTCAGCACCACCGTCGAGAAGGCTGAGAAGAGTGACGATGACGGGAAATGGACCCTGACCCTTCGTCGCTCAGGACAACTCCGCGATGGCCAACCGCTCGATTACTGGTGGCAGGAGAAGTTCGATGCCATCGTGGTGGCCACGGGACACTACAACGTGCCTCTGATCCCAGACATCCCAGGTCTGGAGGAAACAATCAAATCTCGCCCGGGAGTCTTCGAACATTCCAAGGCCTTCCGATCAGCAGACGACTACGTCGACAAACGCGTCATTGTCGTCGGAGGAAGCGTCTCCGCTTCAGACCTGGTAAGCGATCTCTACGCCATCGTCCGCGGGCCCTTGTACCTGTCCCAACGCGGCAAAAACGAAGCCCTCGATTCGGCCTGGAACCTGCCCAATGTCGCGCGGAAACCAGCCATCAAACGCATCGAGCCCGACTCCAGCTCCGACTCCGACTCCGCAACAACAGTAAAAGTCACCTTCACTGACGACTCCACCGTCGACAAGATCGACAAGATCCTCTTCGGCACAGGCTTCCGCCTCTCCTACCCCTTCCTCACCCCGGACCCGGTGACCTTCACCAACCGCCTGGCGGGCTTCTACCAACACATTTTCAAGATCGGTGACCCCTCACTGGCTATAGTCGGACAGGTCCGAGGCGCCCTTTCCTTCCGCGTATACGAATACCAAGCCGTGGCAGTGGCGCGATACTTCGCGGGCCACGAAGCGAGACCGCTCCCCTCGCCGTCCGAGCAGGAAAGATGGGAGACGAAACGACTGGAGTATAAGGGTCCGTCTGCGGTTTTCCATGAGATCAAGCCCGATCTGAAGGAGTATTTCGACTATCTGAAGGAATTCGCCGGCCCTGCTGCCCCGGGCTCCACGGCGTACGAGCTGCCGGCGTTCGATGATAAATGGGGGGAAGTAGGGTTCGCCATATTGCAGTTGAAGGATGCCTATTGGAAAGCTATCACGCAGAGACATGACCAGCAGCAACAGCTTAGGTCGAAGTTGTAATCTACGCTATATGATGTGCAACTATAATCTAATACATGTTAGATGGATTGATTAATTTCACACATCCTTCCTTATCTTGGTAGTGTCTACCTAGGTAAAACAAAGCTACACTAAGGAACAGGACCCTATAGACCTTGCTTTCAAATCTTCATCCTTGACCAATTCTAATTTAACTATCCCCAATCTCTCTCCATATTCACTTATCTAGGTGTAAATATGTCTCATATGGAATATCAACATGCCAACCACGTTCTGCATGGCAGGGAACAAGAACTAATATAAACAGAAGGAATACCAAAAGCATTGTTAAGATAGACATTGAACAGTACGGAGACAAAAGGAATCCCAAGTCTGCTCATCTGCAGGATTTCAATCTCGATGATAATTCAATCAACGCCAACCGCCCAAAACCCAATGCAATGCGGTCAATGCAGTTAATGCAATCAATGCATCCAAGAAATTATAATTAAGAATACCAATTCCAGGCCGTTAAAGGCGGACAATGTGACCTTACGGCTCATCACTAGTCAACTCCACGTCGTCCCCATCCACTGAAAAACCCGCCGCCAGTTGAAGGGGTAGAACTCGTGGTTGTCGATTTCACAGGCTCTGCTGTGCTTCTAAACGCATTCCCACTAGGTGGAGATAGGGGCGCTGTTGTGAATGAATTCCGATTCTCAGCCTTGTTGCCAGCCTTATTGCCAGCCTTATTGCCAGCGACCAATTTCCGAAGGGCTTCAAGCTTGAGTTTCACTTCCTCCAGTTCTTGCTTGGCAACTGCTTCCGCTGTTTTTGCGTGAACGAGTTCAACGAGCAGAGTCTCTTCCGGTGCCGGTTGGTTGTTCTCCGTAGCGAGAACTGTCTGCAGCCCCAAACTGCTGGAGCGTTTGTTGAATGTAGGCGTAGCCGGCGTATTTGTTGTGTTAGCAGAAGAGGACCCAGAACGAGGGTTTGTGTTCGTCCGCACGAGTTTGAGTTCCCGCAATCCGGTACAAGTTTGATTTTCACCCCCGGCCTCACTGGAAGGTGACCCTACGGGTTCTCTGCCATCTGGACTGAAGTTCTGCCGCTTGCCGGCGCGGAGCTCGCGGATAGTCCTTGCCAGTCGTTGCTTGTCATGGTAACCTTCTTGTATCCGAGCGCGCGCGTCTCGAAGTTCTTCCTTCAGTTTTGAATTCTCAAGTTCTTGCTCATCGACACGCCGACTCAAATCCATGCGCCGCGCCGCTTCTACTTCGTGCATCTCTTTCCATCGGTTGGCATCGTCCCGCAATTGATGTTTGGTCTGCGTGATAGAAACTCGCCGGGATGTAGATGCAGAGAATCTCTCTTCTGCTTTAGACACGATCACATCCAGCTCAAGGCTGTCCCTCTCCGTCTCTCCAGCCTTCAGATAATCGAACATCAACTTGGCCACTTCATGATCCTCCTCACGCTCTTCACGCTCTTTCTGCAGATCTCGAGTTAGATCCACGTTCTGGCGCTGCAAATCACTGAGAGCCATTAGAAGATCCTCGATTTGCGTATGCAAGTCTCTGTCATTGCTGTGCGGCATCCCTGATTTCGGTCGTTGTGGCCGCTTTGTATCCCCCAGAGAAACCTCCGTTAGTGCTGTGCTGGCGTCTGACGAAGAGGACTCGACCGAGTTAAGGGTCGATGTCATGCTCTGTTTAGATGTTGAGCGGCGAATCGTGTTCGGCTGGTTAATGGAAAGCGGCTTAGTACCATTGTTCGAGGATCCGGCCCACAATCTCCCTAGGAATCGGGAAGCGGCTGCCTGCATCTGTGGACGCGACACGCCTGTCGGTGCATCCTGAGTCTGGTTGTAACTGTTTTCCAACGTCTGGAGACTGTCCCGAGATACCAACGATGTTAGAGATACGAAGTCATCAACAAGATCATCCGCATGGAATGCATATCTATAGCTAGTCAGCTAGTTTGCCTGTAAAAATGATGGAAATCAATACGCACGTATCCCACATGCTCCGTGACAGGAGAAACTGTAAAACGTCTTCGAATTCAGTGTATCCCATAATCTTCTTCTCATTTCGTCGCATCAGAGAAAGTGCGACACGCATCAGCGTCTCTGTAGCTCCCTCCAAAAAGATAACGTCGTAGATGCGAAGGAGCATAGGCAGAGGACAGGTGACAGCGAAGAATGACAGAAACCACTGTGATACCCAAACTGGCTCGACGTTCAAAGACTCAAGGTGAGCGAACAGAGCCGGACAGTGACGGGCGAGCCGATTCTGAAACTGGTAGATTCTAAGATGAAGACCTGATAGGTCAGGGAGATAGCAAGTTCGCAGACCGTAGTGGTCCATGAGTCTAGTATAGTCAGCGCTATCACAAAATACGGAGCCTTTTCTGCGCCTACCTTACAAGCACACAGAATGCCTCCGCATCCGTCATGTGCATCAGCAGAGGACCGACAACGAAGCCCAGCCCCTGACAATAGCCAATCTGCTTGTCGTACAGACTAAAGCACTTCAAGACCCTGGCGAGCATCGCCTGACCCTCACCATTAGGATCTCTGAACATTTCCACGTTGGGGAAACTTCTTCCGATATCCTTGCCTATCAATCCTTCGTACGGGCTGGTCTCGCTACTCAACCTCTCGAAATCGGCCATTAGCTGCGGGTCTCTCGCGCCAGCGAGGCTGGGCCAGACAACGCCCCGCAATGGAGGAGGAATGCCTCTCCGGATCTTGTTCGAGGTCAGCGTTGGCAATCTTTGTGCCGTCTGGGGGTAATTCGACACCAGAGCGGCCCAGAACTCTAGTTCGGTCATCGGAGGAGTGGGAAGTTGAGAGTATCGCACGGGTGATGGCGGATCGCTCATCAGTCGTTTGATGTGATGCAGGGACTGGGTGCGGGCCTGTTTCTGAGAGTGTGCAGTGCCTGATAAGCCCGATTTAGGATTCGTGGCCAAAGCATTGTTCTCTTTCTCCAAACGAGCCAAGAGAAGAGCGGTGGACTTCAAAAGCCAAGTCAGATCACCCATCAGAATTGACAACGACTCAAGTGTTGAGAAACTTCATACCTCATCTGAACCCTCACCACGCGGTTCCTGCTCTTCTGTCTTGTCCAATTCCTCCCAAACAGCGGCGTCATGTAAGTGTTCGTTCTCATCACTACTGTGTGACCGAACAGAAGAAGCGGCGGTATCCTCGTGTCGATCCGGCCGTAAGACGGGCAACTCAGAATCCATGGCTGGAAAGGCCACAGGTGGATAACTGTCTTCGTAGGGTGACTCTGCAGGTCGCGACGATTCCATTGGAGACGGAAGAGGAATGTCTGGCGAACGCCAACCGGTCTGTGAGCCTCCGGGGTTGGACTGGACGTCAGAGAGCGAAACGGTCACCATGGAGTCAGTCTGGTGCGTGGAGCCGACTGACTGAACACGGCCAGAAACACGCGAGACGGCCGAGTCGGTGCTCTCCATGTCTGGGATATGTTCCAATGGATCTTAGACTTTTGAAGGAGGGGGACGACTTTCACAGCGACGACATCCCCAGGACTAACTGGAGACGGTTTGTCTCAACAGCAGCAGGGCCGGGTGGAGCGGGAAAGTGGGAAGGCGGGAGGATGATGGTCAAGCCGGGGAGGGGAGGAGAAGCAAGAAAGAAGCAATTGAACGGAAGACCCGACACGAGACAATCCAAAAAAGAAAAAAGAAAAAATCCTGGGACAGGAAGGACGTCTCGCACGCGTTCTAGTTGGAGTCTCCTTGACCGCCGCGAATAATTAGTGTGCACCCGAGCGCGAATAGGGGCAGGTCTAGCCCCGTCGATCTCAGTACCGCTTTCCTCGTCTCCCCAGTCCCAAAGACTGGCCATAACGCTTCACAGATGGGTTTCCCGGGACGTCTGGGACGTACATGTTGTTGATTCTAATTTCCCGAATACAATGAACCTGAATTAAGAGGTTCCAGCGTGAGATCTGAGATGTCTTGCTTGGGGACAGCAGTACCGCTGTACAGCTCTGGTTCCTGGTTCCTGCATGCCCCTCCCCCTTTTCATTCCCACGGAAACGCTTTGTGGTTCGGCCCCTGTCGGATATGCAGGCACACAACCAATCATTTTGGCACCACCCAGCCTGCGACGATCCTTCAATTTGAGAAACATATAATCAATTTTGGCTGGCCACCACTCCGTTGATGGCCAAATTCTTGTCACAGAGGTCTTTCATCTTTATCGTCTGTGTAGCATGTACGGGATGCAAGTCATTTGACAGGGGAGAAGGCTAATGTTTTAGTGGACCGTTGAAAGCGTCAAGTGTGCCCGAAAGGCAGGTTGAAGAGTGGCCCATGGGCGGGAGATGTGACAGGTAACTGTATCAGATTCGCATGTCAAACGTGAATCTGTGCTCAACACCCCAGCGAGAATAGACTGATCAAGTCCAATGGCAGCGCCGGTTATGAGGTGTCAGTCAAATTGAAGGATTTGTTGCTGCTTGACGTGTGGGCTATGGATGAACTACAACCATTTGAGTCTGTATTATTTCTCACTCGAGCTGGCTATGCCTGTCTCTGAAGGTTGTTCTAGCATTTCAGGCTATCTGCACCTCCTACAGTTCACCTCTTATGACTTACTTTACACATGCTCAGTCATACAAATTCAGCGAACGGGTCTTTTCGTTTCCTCTTTGTTCAGATTGTCAGGAACTTCGTGTTCTAGTATCTTAGAATCTACGCTGTACGAGTCTAGGATGAATGACTCTCTGAGATGTTCCATAATTCTGTCTAAGTATGAACACTGGGTATCTTTCTACTAATCGACGCGGCGGCTCAGTTTTCCTGGTAGGAATCATTTCTTTGCATTCGTCTACGGCAATATACTCTCAGTCTTGAGATTGGCCTATACGTAAGAAATATATATGCTAGCCGTATATGTTCACTCCACCCCATCAAGAACACAAGGATGGTGATTGACCATGCTCTACATCTGGATATAATGACAATGCCTCATGCACTTTCATAGTAACAAAGGCCAGTAAGTACATACCTAGTTTAATATTGTCTCCTGCACTGCACCACAGTGGCAATCTAGATGTGGGCATTCAAGATTGTTTGTTTACATCGGTCGCTTTGTTTGCAGATTGCCGCTTTCGGACGCGTTTTCTGCCCGGCGGTGAGAGCAATATTTGCTGCATTGGAGGAACGAAGACCTCCTTCCAAGATATCAACAAAGGCGTCAACAACCACGATTCCCCTCACTCCCCTCTCATCCTGGGGACAGACAACTCTTTTTCGACCTTGCTGAATTTTTCCCGAGTTTTTCTTTTGTCATTCGCTCACCCCCTTCGCTTCTATATCTCCCTTTCCTTTCTTTTTGATCGCGCCCCTCGTTCACTTCTCTTAAAATGGACGACGATTCGTTGATCGAGTCTGTCTTTGAGGACGATGGCTCTGACTTTGTTCCTGATGTTGCGCCGGTTCGCCTTGACCTTTTTTTTTTCAATTCTCAGTGGCTCCCTTAGAGAGCACTTCGCTAACGCGGTCCATGACTACCATAGAAATCAAAGGCAAAAAAGCAGACTACTTCCAAGGCGGCGCCTAAGAAGTTGACCCAGAGCACTCTCACCATGAAGCCACCTGCAAAGTCGTCAAAAAGGAAGGCCAAACCTGACCGTGAAAATGAACAGTCAGAGGATGATGACATGCTTGACAACAACTCGACTCTTTCCAGCACACCCCCCAAAAAAGCCAAAAGTGCTGCGCCCTCTAAGAAGAAAGCCTCTATACCCTTAGCATCTAAAGAGAACGATTCTGGTGATGTGGTAGAGGATCGTCAATTCTCAGAAGAAGAAGGAGATGTTTCAAGCGGTTACCAGAGGGCATGTCAACCTCTTTTGCAATGCTACTGAAATTTCCATCTGCTGACACCTTTTATGAACAGCTTACGCAGATAGAACATGCTCTCACGCGTCCAGACTCATACGTTGGATCTGTGGAACACACAACGCAGCAATTGTGGGTATACAACTCTGAATCTGATGAGATGGAGTTCCGCGAAGT
Organism: Byssochlamys sp. BYSS01; assembly: GCA_002242795.1. NCBI lineage: Eukaryota > Fungi > Ascomycota > Eurotiomycetes > Eurotiales > Thermoascaceae > Paecilomyces > Byssochlamys sp. BYSS01. The sequence goes on from NIXA01000035.1 coordinate 33,440, forward strand.
TACCTACGTTCCTGGTCTCTACAAAATCTTTGATGAAATTGTTGTCAACGCTGCAGATAACAAGCAGAATGATCCTAACATGAGCGAAATTCGTGTCACTATGGATCGTGAATCCGGTGAGATTAGTGTCTGGAACAACGGACGTGGCATTCCGATTGAGATCCACAAGGTACGCAACTGAATACGATCGCAGCTTTTTAGCGACCTTGGTGGCTAATATCTCTATGTAGAAAGAGAAAATATATATCCCCGAACTGATTTTCGGCTACTTCCTCACCTCATCCAACTACGACGACAAGAAGGAAAAGACCGCTGGTGGTCGCAATGGTTACGGTGCCAAATTGTGTAACGTCTGGTCTACTGTGTTCACATTGGAAACCCAGGACTCGCGCAAGCAAAAGAATTATAAACAGACCTGGACTGACAACATGTCAAATTGTGGCAAACCCAAGATCACAGCTGCCAAAGGCCAGGACTACACCAAAGTCACCTTCAAGCCAGATTTTGCCAGGTTCGGCATGGATGGGCTAGACGACGACATTGTGGCTCTTTTGAAGCGTCGAGTCTACGATTTGGCCGGAACGACTAAGGTCGCTGTCAAGCTGAATGGCTCGCGACTCCCGGTGCGTAACTTCAAGAAGTACACTGAGATGTACATGAATGGTATTCGGAAGTTACGCGGTGGGGAAGGTGTATCATCGAAAGATGAAATAATTACCTGTAGCCCAGATCCTCGCTGGGAGATCGGCTTTACGGTGTCGGATGGCTCTTTCCAACATGTTTCATTCGTCAACGCCATCTCTACTCCGACAGGCGGAACCCACGTGAATTACATAGCCGATCAGATTTGCAGCAAGCTCGCCGAGCAAGTGAAGAAGAGGAACAAGAATGGGGCTGCGCTTAAAAATGCGCAGATCAGGAATCATATCTTTCTTTTCGTGAATGCCTTGATCGTCAACCCGGCCTTCGCCTCCCAAACCAAGGAACAATTGACCTCAACACCATCTCAGTTTGGTAGTAAATGTGTGCTTGACGATGATTTTATGAAGAAGATCGTCAAGACCGACGCTCTGTCGAATCTCTTGAGCTTCGCTCAGCGCAAGGCCGATCAAATGTTGTCGAAGTCGGACGGAGGCCGACGCTCGCGGATGAACAACCCGAAGCTGACGGATGCGAATAAGGCGGGGACCAAGGAGGGCTACCAGTGCACCTTGATTCTCACCGAAGGTGACTCGGCCAAGGGTCTGGCCATGGCAGGGCGAGCGGTTGTCGGACCGGATCATTTTGGTGTCTTTCCTCTACGAGGAAAGCTTCTTAACGTCCGTGATGCATCGTTCGAGCAGATTTCAAAAAACCAGGAGATCCAGAATATCAAGAACTTCATAGGTCTTCAACACAAGAAGGAGTACACTGACACGCGTGGGCTTAGGTACGGTCATTTGATGATTATGACCGATCAGGACCACGACGGGAGCCACATCAAGGGCCTGCTTATAAACTTCCTGCAAGCCCAATTCCCCAGTCTCTTGAAGATTCCCCAGTTCCTGATAGAATTCATCACCCCCATCATGAAAGTTTGGAAGGGCAATCCCAAGAATCCCACCAAGTCGTACACCTTCTTTACCATGCCCGAGTTCGAGACATGGAGAGAACAGCACAAAGATGAACGCGGTTGGGAGCACAAGTACTACAAGGGTCTGGGTACCAGTTCGACAGAAGACGCTCAAATCTATTTTCGCGACTTGGACCGTCACTTGAAAGAGTTCCACACCATGCAAGACAACGAAGCAAAGCTCATCGATCTCGCATTTTCGAAAAAGAAGGCCGACGAACGGAAGGAATGGCTGCGTCAATTCAGACCGGGGACCTATTTGGACCACTCAGTCGAGAAGATCACCTATGATGACTTCATCAATAAGGAGCTGATTCTGTTCAGTATGGCAGATAATATCCGTTCTATTCCTTCGGTGGTTGATGGTCTGAAACCCGGCCAGCGAAAGGTGCTTTATACATCCTTCCGTCGCAACCTGAGAAAGGATATTAAAGTCGTTGAGCTTGCTGGTTATGTTTCTGGGATGACGGCGTACCAGCATGGTGATGCTTCGCTCCAACAGACGATTGTCGGTCTGGCTCAGACCTTTGTTGGATCCAACAACGTTAACTGCCTGGAACCGAGCGGCAATTTTGGTAGCCGTCTTCAGGGTGGATCGGACTGCGCCAGCGCTCGTTATATTTATACTCGGCTATCACCGTTTGCGAGGCGAGTCTTTCATACAGCAGATGAGCCGCTCCTGACGTATAACGAGGACGATGGTGACAAGATTGAGCCAGAAGTCTACGTGCCCGTGGTCCCGATGATTCTAATTAACGGCGCAGATGGTATTGGTACGGGATGGAGCACTTCTATTCCCAACTACAACCCGGAGGATATTGTTGAAAATTTGAAACGCATGATGGACGGGAAGCCTCTTGTACCTATGCAACCGTGGTTCCGCGGATTTAACGGGCCTATCACCCCTCTTGGTACAGGCCGATTCAAGTTCAGTGGAATCGCTGAGCAGACTGGTGATAAAGAAATACAAATTACAGAGCTTCCCATCCGTACATGGACGCAGGATTTCAAGGACAAGCTCGAGGACATAATCAAGGGCGAGAAGGTCCCTTCGTTCATCAAGGACTATAAGGATTACAACACCCATACGAAGGTTCATTTCATTATTCAGCTTGATGAGAAACACGCCAAGTCTATGACTCCGGAAGACCTTGACGAAAAGTTCAAGTTATCTAAGACTCTCGCAACTACCAACCTAGTCGCCTTTGATGAGGAGGGCAGGATTACAAAATATGAGTCGGTCGAAGATATCCTCAAGGCCTTCTATGCTGTCCGAATCAAGTTCTATGAGAAACGAAAGCAGCATCAGTTGTCGACGATGCAGAGAGACTTGGAGAAACTTAGCAACCAGGCCCGATTCGTGCAGATGATCATAGATGGTACTTTGGTAATTTCGAAAAAGAAGAAAATTGTCCTTGTAGCGGAACTGAAGGAGAAGGGATTCAAGCCATTCCCCAAGGTTTCCGAGGCTGTCAAGGCGGGCGAGATGGAGAAGATTGTCGAGGAGGAAGAGGAGGGGGATGGTTCTGACACCCTCTCTAACGCCTACGACTATCTGCTCGGAATGGCCCTTTGGTCTCTGACCCAGGAACGCGTGGAAAGGCTACGCCGTCAAATTGGTGATAAGGAAACCGAGATTGACGATCTCATCAAGCTTTCTAAAGAAGATATATGGAGGCGGGATCTGGAAGAATTTATTCAGGAATGGAGATTCCAAATAGACGACGAAGCTCAGCGACAACGTAAAGCTGCGAGCAAGGGTCGTCGTGTGTCAAACAAGTTGATGACCAGCAGTGGCCGCGGACGCGGTGGTGCGAGGAAGCGTAAAGCAGCGCATGACGATGATCCAGATGACGAGGACTTTGCAGCCTCCAAGCCGAAGAAGGCGGCAGCGGGTACCAGGAAGAAGAACTCTGAACCACCGAAAGGGGCTCTTCATGACTTCTTGAATCGGTCGAACCAGCCCAAACCTGAAGTCCTCTCCGACGGTGATTCCGATATTGAGGTCCTCCCTAAGAAGAGCCGACGAGCACCTATAACGCAGACCAAGGCGATACCGAGCAGTATGGAAGATAGTGATGGTGACGATGATGATCTGGCCAATATCAGCAAGGCAAAGTCTTCCACGCTTTCTTCCAGACAGAGTCGGTCTCGGCAAGCCAAACCCGTCAAGATCACCGAGTTGAGTGACTCAGACAGTGACAATGGGGATGATCTGCTCGGGGATGTTAGCCAAATGGTGAAAGGGATTGATGGTCCTGCACATGGCTCCAATTCGGATTCCCGGGAGCTCTTTTCTGAACGATCTCGGCCTGGCAGTAGTGCTGCCTTGAGAGCCGCTACCAAAGCAACGCCGTCTAAGATTTCGAGCGATTTCGAAGACGACACTGACTACAGCAAGCTAATCCCGCAGAACTCTCCTCGTCGAACGCTGCAGGTAAAGTCGAAAGATCCGAAACTGTTTTCTGATGAGGAGAGTGGTGGTCACCGTTCAAGCGACGTGGAGATGGTCGACTTGGAAGATGAAAAGCCGCGTAAAAAAGCACCCGCGAAAGCCGGGCCTCCTGCAAAAGCCAAGAAAGCGGCGCCAGCCACGTCCAAAGCGAAGAGAACCACGACGGCAGCTGGTCGGCCGCGTGGGCGACCGAAGAAAGAAGCCACCACCGCGGCCAAAGTAGCAGCCACCACTGCGCCTATGAAGCCGTCGCAGCAGACCACTCTCTCTCCTGCGGCGAAGGCGTACGCCTCGAAGCAGACGAAGAGCAAGAAGAAGACGTTGATGGATGATGCCTCGGATGACGATATCGATGCCATGGCTAACGATATCTTGAACTCTCCTGGCGGCCAGAGTACGGACGACGATTCGATTGTCAAACCGGCACCGAGTCGAAAGCCAGCTAGTCGACCAGCTCGCCAGGCTGCCGGTAGGAAGAAGTACGTGCTCGACGAAGATAGCGACGAAGATAGTGAGAGTGCTGCTTTTGACGACGATTCCGAAGATGATTTTGACGATAGCGATTGATGGAAGAACATAATTTGGGGGTGAGATTATGTTCTATTTGATATGGTAGCGGACTTCTCCTCTTTCACCCTTTCCTATGGGCTGTCCTATTGTCATTTCTGCATTCCACAGACAGCTTCCTCCTTCTATGATATGGTTGTATCTGATCTCATTATCATACGTTGTGGTCGGCTACTCTAAATTCATTCAATAGCCGTGATTTAAATGGATCCAAGCATTGTTTCCTTTTGCGAATCGACTAGCTGTGAGCATTTATGCGACGCGCTCAAATCGAACGATCTATTAGAACAGTAGAAATATTTTTGCCTGCATGCTGCACTTGGCCATAAGCTCCTCGGCAACGAAAGGAAGCATACATCTCGCGAAGTCAGAAAGCTAAGCAGCTGCAGAATCATTGAGTCATTTCCTTTCGACATTGCAAGGATCTTAGAAGGTATATATAGTGAACGAGCTCTCCCTGGCCGCAAGGGACGGATATACAATTTACGCTTTTCAATGTTCTGCTTCCAAAGAAGCGGCTGATTATCACATAATGGAGCAGAGCTCTAGCCTATGTTAAAGTCTATTCAAGCTGCTCTCATTGTATTTCTGTGTTAGAATTATGCCTGGGTTTCACTGCTGTGGTTTTCCGATCGCTCTGAGTCATTTTTGGTCTTATTTAGATTCAACCACGTTGCTGGAAAATGAAGAACAAAAGATCTCTTCCATTGTTCGTGTCACGTCATCACTATCTAGATATCTTCTCGGAATCTATACTGACTCCAATTCCTTGGCCATGCATGGTTTCGGGTGCTTTAGCACGGAGTCCTTGAAACGACAGCCTCGAAACAAAAAAAAAGAAAAAGAAAAAGAAAAAGAAAAATAAACCCCCACGAACTGGGAGTTACGTAGACACGCGACGCCGTTTCAGTTCCCTTCTCTCCCTGTAACCGAAAGAACAGTAATGCCACAGTGATGGCGGCTGCATAACGCGATGGTTGTGTTCTTGTCCATCTTCATTCTGGATTGGAGCAGCAGAAGGGGTAGCAGATGTGGAGGTAGTAACGTCCCGGGTATGTAAGCTCAGTAAAGCATGAGCGGCTTTTACCTCTCGGGCGAATAGAGTCTTTTCTGAGTCTTTGTGGGCATGCCTTTCGCGCCGGGATCCGATTCTTCGACGTCGTGGAGGAGAAGGAGAACCGCCGTTGGAACCGTTGCTGCTGTTGTGGCTGTCGTTGTCCATTTTGCTGAAGTCCACAGATATGCCTCGCGTCGGTGAATCGGGACTGGGATCGGTGCTGGCGTCACTATGGGTGTGGGCATTGGTGCTCGTGTTCGTGTTCGTATTTGTATCTGTATCTATCGAGTTACAAGAGGAGAAGGTTGAGTCTGTTGAAAAGCCGCTATCCTCATCATCACTTCCACTGTCGTAGTCGTCATCATCACTACCAATTCTTCTCGTGATTAAGGAGGCCCTCGCCAGGATCTGTTCGGGAGACGGAACGGTTGAATTCGCACCGGATCCGTAGCCAGAACTAAGATCCGAACTTCGTGGTGTGTTGATAGGCGTGAAAGCATTTTTGTATGGGCTTGTCGGAGACGTGCAGTAGGAATCCGGGCTTTCCGGAGAACTGCCATACCCACTGCTGTTGCTACTGATGTTGTCCTGACAGATCAGTCGGGCAGATGACGTTGGAGTCTTTGGGAGCAGGATTTGTCTTCCTCTTGCTGCACCTCTGACAAGTCTGATGTTCGTCGGGGGGGGACTGGGTGTATGATTAATAGTGGAGGTAATAAGAGGCAGCGACGGAGGGATCGGTCCTCTCAATTCGGTCATCCGGTACATGTTGGCTACGTCGGCTGCCTTCTGCACAATTGCCGGATCGATTACCATTCGTCCGAATCGTTCCCTGTCGTCGGGAGGAACGCACAGCGACGGAAAGTCGACACCGAAGAGCGGCGTGAGTGCGTGCCGGATTTTCCAGCAGAAAGTGGCCACGACTGCTTTGGCAGCGTCAAATGGCATCCAATACCCTGTTTCTGCGAGTTAGCGAGAACATTGGAGGAAGATTAATTAAACCGGCACATACCCTGCGCGGCGAGAGCTCCTCCTGTAATGCTGTGGCAAATCTCGCGTAGCCCTGGGTTCAAATTGAGCATCTTCGCTGGTGTAGTCTAGCCAAAGCGTGTTAGTCGTGAACACTACTAGTAGTATTGCGAGACCAAGCCAGCCAAGTTCAAGTTACCTTGGAGTAGCCAATGCATTTGAACAGATGAGTCGTCCTGACGAGTCCGATGTTGTAATCCCACATAACAGTCCATACCTTGTCCTCTCCAGGAATTCTAAACGTGTACTGGAAGACTGCAGCGAGATACTGATGAGTATCCCTAGTCATCGCCAGCACATTGATCACTTTTTGACCACATACCTTCAAAGTGTTCCCGGCCAGTCTTCTCTTGGAATGTCTTTTTGTCGCTGTTGTAGGGGATATGCCTGGGATACTGAGCGACGTGACCCATGGGATGGATTTGGAATTCCTTATGTGTAGCAGCTAGCTCTTCATCTCTCTCTTCACATGGGGGATAGCGAAGATCGCCGCGTATTCTGCCTTCTCTAAAAACAGGAGCATCTTTCGCCATCCTCTGCCTCTTTGGACGAGATGACACCAAGGGTGGGGAAGTCCTCGTGGCGCAAGCTGACGAGGGAGAAGGAAGACTAAACTCGCTGAATTCGGGAAGAGGATTCAGTAGAGACTGTATTGACGCCATGAATAATAAGAGGTAATGCACAAATTTTCAATCCGGTCTCCTCCGCGCAGATTTGATGTCGAGGAACAGCCGACCCCAGCGGAGAGTACAAATAATCCGGGAGAGGTCCGTCGAGAGAAGGCTAGCTAATGAGTCGATCGCGCCAGAACCTTGAATAGGAGTAGGAAGAGAAGATTCAGGGAATAAATTCGCTTCGGTTGGTCTTAGAACGCGAAGCACAGGTTCCAGAAGCTCTTGGGTTCATCAGAGATGGAAGGAAAAAAGTGACGCAGAGTAGTGGAAGAAAAGGAAAGATAAAGACGGTGGATGATCTAGAAAGAAAAAAAGAAAGAGGAACATGCGAGACGGAATATTGAAGCAGGAGACTGTGGTCCCACTTAGCTAGTTCATCAGAACGGTGAGGATGTCTCAACCCGTTGATGCTCACTTCAGAACGGGTGGCCCTCTTTGACAGATGGAGAGGCATGTTTCTGCACAAGGGCACCTAGAGACGTGGATGCGTAAGAGTATGCCTATAAAATTGAAAGGAAAATGGGACATTTCCGGCTTGCCTCCATCTGTTTGCGTTCTGTTTTTGTCAACAAGCAGCTCACTGCCATTTAGGGCTCAAATCTCCCTCGAGGCAACCGCCAGGCTGGGGAAGCGGTGAAGTACAACGCCTGAGAGCAGTTCTAGGCAGCTCACATCAGTGCATGTCTTGGAAAGAGTCGATCTGAAGGAGAGGACAGACTCACCGGTAGTTCTTTCACCAGAGGGATCATCTGTCAAGAGACTTACGTTGAAAAGCAGCATGGGGAACCTGAAGAGTAGAAGAGTGGTTTCTTCTGCGCTATGCTGCCACAAATACGAACGAAGTCCATGGCCAGTCGAATACCAATGATCCTTTGGATTTGTCGAATGATAGAACAAGACGACCCTCGTGTTAATAGCTGAAGACCCCGTGTACCCTCCGGGTCAGATACAGGCAAGCCTTCATATTCATGGGTTCACGGTTCTACTCTGTCACTGCAGCCCCACCCAAATCATGAGACAAGAGCATCTGGGGAAAAGCCATGGCTGGACCAGGTGTGAGGAATCTCATGCGCTTCTGGTATGTGCAGGCCTTGTATGGAGTCTAGGAAAGGCATGTTTCTAACCCCTCTTGCTGCCGCGCAAACGGAACAAGACCGAGACAGCAGTCAGTAGAAAGCCGAGACCAAACGAAGGGAACCAGAAACCTCTTTTCATATAACCAGTTCGAATGGGTAGCGACAGGATGTCTTAGGACCAAGGTCACGAGTAGCTATTTTTGGACGTCACTCCCTCAGTCTCTTAGGCGATTGACCCTCTGGAAAAGTTCTCTCCTCAAACTGTCCACCTCGCCAGGAATCTAAGAGACTGGAACGCGTTGTGGTGTCGGACAAGAACGACTCGATCTGGGAGCCTGAAATGAGAGTAGGGAAATAGAAGACACCAGGAAGGGAGCTGATGAAAAGCTCGGAAGGACTCCGTAAGGCTCCCTGAGACAACGGGAGAGTGCATCACGCTTCATGTTGCGGCAAGCCACTTCTCCAGCAGCCTCAGACCATGCCAAATGAAAAAGAACGCGGAAATGTGAACATAGCCATCCACTGCTCTGCCATGACGCAGAACAAGGCAACTATCCTATGACCCGGAACTAAACCCGCAAGTCAGCGTCTGCATACATAGGGACTCGGATTAGCAAAGCGAGACTCTATTGCAGTATGCTGATTCTGAAGAAGCGCCTCATCCAATGTGATTAAGTTCTCTCATCAGCTGGTGGAGGAAAAATGGAATTGACAGCTCTCTTTCTCCTTTATCCTCTCTAACAACAATAAATCCGGTGATTGTGGCATTCAGTTATGCTTGTCCTCTTCCATCGTTTCTCCCTCACCGTCGCGTCGCAAGTCTACAGGGAGCGTTCGGCCCTGTACTCGTGTCGTGACGATTAGGGTAGGATCGAAGTCAGGGACTGTCATTGTACGGAGGACCGACTGTGAGCAAGCATCGGCAACGCTGTCCAGGTGTGCTCCATCCCTAGACTTCCGATCATTTCTTGGAGCAGTCGCGACCATCGGGGGGGGGGGGGGGAAACCGGATGTTGAATCTTTCTGTCGAGGCGTCGTATACGATCCCTAAATTTAGTTCATCAAGATACACACTATCTTTCCCCGTTTAACTCTCATTTCTGACCTAGGTAGAAAATCCAAAAAAAACGATTCATACAAGTCGTGAATAACCACTCCTAAGAATCCAGTAAGGTTTCCATGAGGCGAAGTCTTAGGGTCAATTCAACAGTGGATCTCTTTCCAACCGGCAAGATCTTCAACCCAGGCCTGCCTCTTTCGTATCCCGGCGCGTCATTCATAACATTGGAGGAGGGAATGTCGCAAAAGAAATGAAAGAAAAGAAAAAGAGTCAAGAATTGGAGGAAGAACACAAAATTGAACAACTACGGAGTAAAAGTGAATTGAAAAATGAAGAAGACAAGTCCGGATCGCGATCATGACGTCTCATAATCATAAAGACCAATCCACGCATCGACATGAGCTCGTTGCCTTCACATACACACGCACACAAGATCCAACCATCTCAGGCACTACAACTACTCTCCACCTAAACCTTAACAGCTCCAACACCATCATGTCCTTCGCTAAACAACTTGTCATCTCTGTCGAACTTCGACCAATTCGAACAAAGACCTGTGCGAATTTTGACCAACTCCAAAATGCCGTCTACGCGGCAAGAGGCTCCGCCGCGGACTGCTCTTTGGACTCGGTTTCGGCCGACTGAGTCGCAACCGGCTCGGTCTTAGGAGCCACGGGAAAGTCCTCGGTCTTGATGGCCGGCCCGGCCTTTGAAATCTTGGCCATCTGCGTAGCCGAAAGGGAGCGGCGGTGGTTGATATACTCCTGGGCCTTGGTGCTGTAGTCGCCGAAGCGTTGCTTCACCAGACCCTTAGCATGGGAGGTGCGCTGGCCAGCGAGTTCTTTCAGGTGGTTGACTTGTTCATGAATGGCTTCCTGGGCGTTCTCGATCTGGGCATCGATGAGCTCACGGTTGCTGATGTAGATGAGAGGACCGATGTAGATGACGGTTGCAGAAATCAAAGCCAGTCCCCAGAGCGGAAGGAATTTGACGAGCCAGTAAGAGACGAAAGCAGCGGAGAATGCCTGCGAGGTGAGGAATACATATTAGAAAGACTGAAGGATATGGGACTCCTACGGTGCAGAGGGTATTCGTACCGCAACAGTATGAGCGACATTTTCGGCAAACAGAATACGCTGGAATTCGAGGAGGAAGAAATCTCCCAGCTGCTCAACATCCTCCAGAATAGCTTCAACGGTTTCCTTGGGGACCGTGTAGTATTTGCGAGGACGGAAGGAGGATAAGATGCTCTGCGAGAGTACGAATTGGCCTGCAATTTCGGCAGCAGCAGTGACTGATTACGTTAGGTTAGTTACGCAGTTGCAACGGGCAAGGTAAGCCGAGGTTAATCTCACATCCTAAAGCAAGGTAGAGAATTTTGAAAACCCAGCGGAGGAGCGGCAAGAAACGGGCAACCAGGATGAAAGCGACGACACTGGCATACGAGATAGCAGTTGCCCGGGGTTGTTCCCACTAGAGATTGAAATAAATAAGTTTCCAAGCTCCAAGTCCGTTGATCTGGAATCCAGAGGCATCACTTACGCTGAGAAGGCTGTACAACAAAGAGTGGTAGGCTAGCCACAGAATTAGCAGTGTTTATACAAAATGTCAGCGAGATACCACGAGGCGACATACGAGTCAAGGGTTGACCGGTGGCAGTGGTCCTCGAGCTGGGAACCTTGGAATTCTTCAACCCAGCCAGCTCGTCTCCGGCGCGGGAAGCCTCGGACTTGACATTGTCGACAGCGCTGGGTTCTTAAGCGCTATCATTAGCGGAGTTGTACTTCTCTTGCTCACGTCCAGAGGGAAGAGATGTGGTAGATCGTTATCTCCTGTAAAATTTTCCCGAAAGGATGGCTGGAAGGAGCCAAATATTTTGGGGGCTCATCAAAGGACACAATGGAGACGGTACTGGTTGAAGAAGTAGAAACTGGTCAGGACAGGAACGCCATTCGAAGCCGATAAATTGATTTCAGAACTTACCTTACTGCCAACAGTTGTGGTAGCTTCAGCCATGGCGAAGGGGGTTGTGTTGTTTTGAGTGGTGGTACACGTGTTGTGCGGAGGGAAGCTTTTGAGCTGCAGAAAAGGAGGGAAACCGAGAGATCCGTGCGTGCGGTGCGATCGTGTGCGACAGACGAGAGCAATCGGGATCCTCGTTGGAAGCTAGGAGGTCGGGAGGTGGGTGATGTGAAGAAGAAGAGTTCGAAGATGTGGAAGATAAGAAAATAGAAAACAAAGCTATGGCAAGATGGTGACGACGTAGAGCAGTCGAGTCATGCTGGTCGTCCTCGGGACGTTCCGTGGTGGTGAGGCGGTGGCCCAGAGTTGCGCAACCAGCGGTGGGCTATTAATACGTCGCCAACAGTCCGCTAATTAATTAATATCATTATTACTCCCAGCCACGCGACAGACCCGACGCTGCCTAACCTACGGACAGGGATTCTCGACAAAGAGAGAGTTGACGGTGTCTCGTGCACTGTTATTATTTTATCTCTGACGAAACACCACAGCCAATTCGCATGTGACACGCCAGGGAAGGCATGATAATATCGGATCCATCGATGCCTCACTTAATGGATATCGTCAAACACAATGTACATATCTACCTACCGTTACGGTCCGTCCAATCAGTGCTGCGAAGTCGCAATGTGTAGAGTATTCTGCCGGGCAGCAAAGCTTTCGCCATCTCTCCACATAATACGTCAGAGTTTACTTCTCGAGCACAGGTCGTAGCAGAGGTTACCCCGCAAATGTCTCAATAGCTCCGTGGCAAATCCAAGGCCCTTTCGCCAATATAGCTCAGAATCATTTCCTGCAGCAACATGTGAGTCAACTCTCCTGCTTTGCTTTCGGGGGCTCCAATCAACTCACTCTGCTGACGGGCGCAATGCGCAGAACGAAGCACTCGCGCAGGTACCGTTCAACGTGGTACTCTTGAGCGTAGCCCATACCGCCATGCGTAAGCACAGCTCTCTCACACGCTGTGAACGCGGCTTCGGCAGCCAGGTACTTAGCTGAATTGCACGCAATGCCAATAGACTGTAGAGGAATAGAACTGTCGGTCTTGCTGGCATCATACAGCCTGGCAGCATGATAAGTAGCAAGCTTTGCAGCCTCCAAGCCCATATACGCAGCAGCTAATGGATGTTGAATCCCTTGGTTCTGGCCAATGGGCTTTCCAAATACTACCCGCTGTTTGGCGTACTGGGCGGCTTTCTCCAGCGCAGCATAACCCAACCCCAGAGCCTCCCCGGCAAGAAGACATCTTTCCGCGTTCATCCCGTGAAGAACCTGCTTCGAAAGAGTGCGGTCAGATTCGCTGGAGCAACGTCTCCAGAAGGACAAAAAAACAGTCGCTGCAGCACGTACGATTCTGAATCCTTGACCTTCCTGACCGATGAGAGTATTGGTAGGGATCCGATATCCATCGAAGAAGACCTCGTTCGCATCCACTGCTCTGCCGCCCATCTTTTTGATTTTCTTCAGTTCTAGTCCAGGTGCAGCTTTGTCAAAGTCTATGAAGAAGAGTGACAGGCCCTCTGATGGTTTCTTTACTTCTTCCAGTGGGGTGGTTCGGGCTAGAAGGACCATCTTTTTGGCGATTTGAGCGGAAGATATCCATCTAATGCTCCCCGTCAGCATTTCGCTATTTCGTTATCACAATATGACGTGCATTTTCTGCCCAGAGACCCTGTAGTAATCTCCATCCCGAACCGCTTGGGTACGCAGCTTCAGAGTCTCTAATCCCGTATTCGGTTCGGTTCTGTTCCATGTCAACTCGCTTGAAGATCTCAACGAACGATAACAGCTGAGGAAAATTACACTCCAAAGCAAGTCCTGACCTCTCCGGAAATGAGAGGTTCCAACATGTGCTTTCTCTGCTCGGGAGTACCAAATTTGGCTACGGGCTAGATTCCGTGTCGGTACACGTCCAAGAAGTCCAAGAGTACTGGGTAAAAACATACTTGTGTTGCGTAGACATTGGCATGAATTGACTGGGCCCCCGCCATGCCAGCTCCACTTCTTCAATGGTGCACAACATCAGCTTTCTACCAACTGTAAAATGGACATTCAAGAACCACACACTGTGCTATCGTCTGTAGCATCATCGTTGCCTCCGAGATGCCGAGGCCGGCTCCCCCGAGGTCTTCGGGGAGCGCAATTCCAATCCAACCATCTTTGGCCAGAGCGGCATGCAATTCGTGAGGGTACTCTCCAGACTCATCACATTGCGCCCAATACTCCTGAAATTCAATGATCAACTATTGATCTTTTCCAGGGAGTTCTTGTTGCCAGGGGTTTGGACAGAGCCAGTTAGTCTCGTACTTCTGAGAACTGAGAGCAAATCTTGGCGATCGCTTCTCGGACCATCAATTGCTCAGAAGAGAAGCAGCTCGTGTCCATTATCCGGCTGGGTCGTGATGAAGAAAACCATCTTGCCCTGAATAATTGTCCTGGACACTGCGTAAAGGGAAGTGCGGGTCGGATAACCGCTGTGCTGGGCTGCCTGAAGGAACGGTGAAAGCGAAACATTGCCTAAACTGCAAGTCTGACCTCTCTGTTGAACCCAGCAAAAGCAGTGCAACATAGCAAGATGAAAGCCATGCGTATATAATCCACTGCAGTTGACCGAGGTTGTTTCTGCCTTGTTTCGCAGGCATACAGATCTTTAAGTATGGTCGCACGTGACTGCCGTGCCTCACGCGTCGGGATGTTTTGATGGTCCCAAACAGACAATTCCCACTATGAGCTCCGCAGCCCACCTCGTCCATCTCAACCTCTCAACAAGCACTGAAGTCAGATCGTCTCCTGTCTCCCATGGAGTAGCCTCTGTTGGATTTTTACTCCACCGGATTTTTCGACTTTCCGCTCGACGCATTCGACTCCCCGCAGTCACGCAGACCGCGTTGTTTACGCCGTCGTCATGGCCGCCCCCGGCGCAAGGGCGCTGAAGCCCGTGGGCTCCGCAACATGGATTTCAGCAGAAAAAGAAAATATTGCGAACTTGGTGAATCAGGAGATGGAGGAAGTGGAATATCCTGTTCGCAATGAAATGGAATGGCTGAATGAGCACATGGCTGAAATCTTCTCCACAAGCCAATTGTCAGTTACACTCGTTGTTCCAATTCCGGCAAGCCTCCTTGTTGCTGACTGTCTGTCTCAGTAAACTTACTGATGCCTTCAAAACACCTGGCAAGCTTCGGGGTAAGACTCCCCGAACGGCGCGAAAACGAAATGTGGAGGAGACTCGAATGGTCAGTTCCCGCGCTCTTGCCCTTATCTGGCTGTCTGTATTGACTCCACTGCAGCCCCTAAGCGAAATATTTTCTTCTCATAACCAGACGGAAACAAAATCCAATGCCAGTCCTGCGAACCTTCGCGCAGCCCCGAAGCCAAACGACACGGTAGTTGCGGTTACTACTGCCTCCCAACCCGCGGCCAAGAGTGGAGAAAATCTGTCTCACCTTCACTACCCCGACCTCACTCAGAACTTGAATTCCTTTTCACAGTATAATACTGACTCTGGCTATCATGGTATGCCAGATGATGCGACAGAATTTGCATCCTCTCAGGCTCCATCTGAGTCACAGGCACCAACCCAGCCTTTGAAGTTGGCCCCCCCCACTGCCGGGCCGCATGCGAATCGTTCTTCTATGAATCGTGAGACAACTGTGGATTCTTTTCACTCAGCACTGGAGAGTATCAGTGCTCAGGGGCGGAGTGTCGAGCCGATGGACCTTGACCCAACACCGAAGCAGAATGTCGATGCCCGGCCGCAGGAGTCTCAATTGCACGAAACAGGGCGCAAAACATCTTCCAAATCATATTCGAAAGGCCAGCCAACAACACATCAGCGAACAGGCCCCGTATCGACTGGGCCTGAATCTCGACCGGCGGGACACGTACCGGCTGGCGCTGAGCCTGACCATACTAAATCTGAGTCTAGATCTGCACATTCAGAGTCCGGAGCAACGCATGATAATGCGAAACGGGAGCAAGGGCTTAAAGACGCTGAATTTAAGCCGGCTCCTAGGTCTACACAAGAGCAAAAAAGGGTGCAGGAGGGAAAAGAGTCCTCCGACAAGAGTCTTGCAACGCGGGAGGACGAGTCGAAGGCCGATACAGGAAACGAAGACGCGGCCCTGGATAATCTTGACGATATTGGTTCCCCTTCAGAAGGCTCCACGCCTGAACCAGCCCCTGTCCGGAAAAGTAGTTTGACTTTTGCATCGCTTCCTGCACGGGACCCTTTACCAACGAAGAAGAGCATCGGGGGCTCGAGAATCTCCAGAACAAGCCATGTCAACACGATGAGCGGCAGTCGTCCCAGTTACCTTGGAAGGCAGACCGGGGGACATCGGATGACCCAATCCACCTGGGACGACGATGTATTGGAAGGCGAGAAAATGGATGTCGATAGTGATGATACCACCTCACAGGTGAAGACCGATGACGATAACAGAGCGAGCCAGTTGCACAACAAATCTTCGACCCAGAGGCTCCACGAAAAGATCAACATGTTGGGAAAGCTCCAGCCATCGCGGCCAACAAAGTCAATCCCGTCTGTGGCTGGCTTGTCTTCCGCTCAGGTAAATTATCCTGAGTTGCCTTCGACGAAGGTAGAACCAAAGACGGATGTCTTGAACCAGAAACATCATAATGTCCCAACTGTGGACGCTGCAGAAGCCCAAAATGACAATCGCAGCAAGCCTGTAGACGGCTCTCAGACTCCTCGTCATATTCGATTCTCTGGGAGCCATACCGCCGGTATCGTGAAGGACGACACTGCGAAAGTAAACAAGGCTGAGGGAGCCCCAGTAAACCGCCCTGAGTCCTCGAAGGAAGCTCAACGGCCACGAGCTAATACCGCTAGTTCGGTCCGTGAACCATCCGCCACGCCATTGCCCTCGACACCTCGACAGTTCAATCATCAAAAGAGCCCTTCTGTGCCTAACCCTCCTACTGAATCTTTTACTCCTGGAAGCTCTCCTCGACGGTACGATGGCCCGTTGAGCTCGTCTAAGACTAGGCTCCAGTCCATCATGGAGTCTGCTAAAGGGTTGTTCACGAGCAGCGCCAGAACCTCGGCCAATGCGAGGGCAACTACTTCATCTCCTCTCTCGCGAGAAGAGCATATTAATCATGTGGGTACTCATGCTTCCAAGGAAGTTCCGAGATCACCGTTGGTTCTGCGCTCGAGTCCCCCAAGGCAAGAGGGACGTCGAACTCGAAGCTCTACAGAGAGAGAAGAAAAGAGACGACAAGAAGAGAAGCGACAGCAAAGGGAACTCGAGAATCACCGGCGAGAAGAGGAGCGTTTGGGAAAACTTCGAGAACAGGATATCGAACGGCATAAGGTTACTCGGGAATCAATTTCGACTGAGCGAGAAGACCGTGCCCGTGAAGCGCCAATGCATGTGTCCATGACGGTACCAAATCTGAAGAATGAAAACCAATCGCAACGACAGGCGTCTAAAGAACCAGAACCTTCCCGTGATGCTGTGTCGAAGCCCAGTGTTACTTCCGTTTCCCATCAGCAGACGCGAAAGCCGACAGATCGTCGCCCTGTGAAACCTACTCGTGAGCCTGCTCAGAAGTCCCAACCGCAACCCGTGTCTATTCGAGTAGGAAGTGCACTTTCCCGTCAGATACCACTGGCGTCAACTGTGTTCTCTTCAAGTGCCCAAGACTCGAACCATGTGGCGCCGACCCCTGCTCCCGCTCCCGCTCCTGCCTCTGCCACGAAGCCGTCGACCGTAAAGAAAAATGCTAGCAATGCATCGTTGCAGACGATGTCTTCAAATAGCAGCTTCAAGAGTTCGGTATCTAGTCAATCGCAGCGTAAGGCTCAGCTAGCGAATGAGCGCAAAAGGGAACAGGAAGAGCAGAAACGGGAGTTGGCACGTAAACGAGCTGCTCAGCAACAACAGCAAGAGGAGGCCCGTCGCCGGGAGAGGGAACGGCTTGTAGAAGATCCTAAGCGGGCAGCCCAAATGCAGGAGATTGAGAAGCGACGGTTAATGAACGCGAGGAAGCTTGACAGGCAGGGAAGCCAACTGCCTCATGAGTTGGTAAGTTGTTGACTATGGATGTTATAGCACTCTTGCTCATTGATGAACCTTGTAGGCACCAGTGATCCAGCATGAGAAGCATGAGAAGGTGGCTCAGGCGCCTTCACAGCGCGGAGATCCAGGTCCTTCCAGACCAACTTCACGTCTTGGTTCTATACAACCGTTTGGCCGGTCGATCAATACACCAGTGCCAAATCCGGCTAAGCCGCCAAAGAGACACCTAGATGAGGGACCTGAGTCTCGCCCTCCGGCACCAAAGTCCGGTGTTGTACAGCCCTCTGGTGAATCGAAACGAAGGAAGACAGAGGATGAACACCAGGATCCGCCCCATACTCGACCAACGATGGCTCCTCCAATTCGCCAATCCAACATTCGCAAGGTATGACGCTCCCTAACATAGGGACCTTTCACGGAAAGTTGCTGACAGTCGCCTAGGAACCTTCTAAGCCTTCGATGTTCAGTCATGGTCAACACAATATGCAGCATCAGGCTGGTTCGTCGATGCTCAAGACTGCACCGCATACGGGCCCAGCTCAGGCTCAAAGACCTGCGCACCCTATGGACATGGCTAAGTACGCCAGCGGCAAGATTCCGTTCGCGGAACCTTCGAATCCCCCAGCCTCTCAACACAAGACACCTAGCTCGAACTCCCAACGTCCCCCAGCGAAGATGTCGCCGAAGTATCCCAACGGTGAAAACATCAATCTTCCAGAAATCCCTACAGATAGCGAGGACGAAGACTCCGAGACTGAAATCATGCCTGTTCCCAAATGGGCTCAACCGAAGGAACTCGAGTCCATTCTCCGGCATCAGGAGGGAATAGAGACCGATTCTATTTTTGGACCAATCGCACCGTTTTCCCTCGAGGACACATTCAAGTCCGATAAGAGGATCAAGAAGTTCCGGGAACGAACAAGTAGCGCCAATTGGTCTGGCGCTGATGGGTTGACACAGGAGGAGGTCCGGAGAGACCTCGCAGAACGACAGCGACTGAGGCTCAATGGAGGCTGGAGTATGCATATGGCCCAGTAGCATAGTTAAGCGATCTGGGGTATGAGAATGTTATGTTTTCGGGGCGTTCAGGATACTATTGGCGATTGGTCGCCCTGCAAATTCTTCGGCAAATATTTTTGTTGATGCTTGCTGGCATCTTGTCCTGGTTCATATGACCCTTTTCCTTGTGCCCGAGGAGTTCGTGGTTGGGTGTTGGCGTGGCGTTTGAGGCTTGATACTTCTTCTCTATGAAGTGCTGCATCTGCATATATGTCTATCATAAATAAGTAGTTAACTATTTGCATTGCATATATGGACAGTTCTCTAGCAAAGAGGCACCTATTACTTGCAGCTCAGTTCGGACTGGAGTGGCTTAAAGTGATGTATGCCAATAATCGTTACCTTGATATCAAACCCGGCGAATAATTCAAAGTCATAGGAAACGAATGAAGCGAACTAGGAGATTGGAATGTCGAATGGAGCATCAGAAAAAAAAAAGGCCAAGAAAAACTCATGCATCATCCGCGAATCGAACGCGGGCCTCATCGATGGCAACGATGAATTCTACCACTAGACCAATGATGCCTCATTGAAATTAATGGCGGCAATAAGTGTTTGTTTAGGCGGACTTAGTTGCTCAGACCTCACCGCAAACAATAATATAGCCTCGGAATCTGCACAGCCAGCCTGAATGCAACGAACCAGGTTCGAAGTAGGTACTCTATTCTTTCTTGGACATGGGTCTATCCGAGGCTATCCTAATATCTTATCCCATATATCTATTTCCACTGTCTAAAGTACAGTCGATAGTAACGGTGATTGACAACGGTGAGGATAGAAGATCAACACGATCAACTCTACCATGGGTTATGTATTCATTATTATAATATTTTCTTTTTTTTTCAGGCCCCGGAGTCAGGCTCAATATCGCCTCTGTCATCTTCAAAGCCCTCCTGCATTGCATCTGGGTTAGGGACGGCATCGGATGCGGTTCCAGATTTATCATATGAGATTGTTCGCCATCCGGCGGGTGTTGACGGGTCTTTAATGTACTCGGACATCGGGAACTAGTTAAAAGAAATACAAACTGTTAGCAATGCAGAATAGACAACCTGGATGTATTGATTTTCCATATCAAGAGATATTACTCACGTAGTGGTCGTTCTTCTTCATGGTGACAACCCACGGTACATTGTCGAATGTGACAGCGCGCAGTCGGAAATATGTGTTGTCAGGGATTTTACTGACTTCTTTCACGAAGCTGTTCAGATCCGGTGTGGAGATGCCGTTTACCGCGGTGACAAAATTGGTCGGTGACAGGCCGTACTGGTAGGCGGGTGATCCGCGACCCTATTTCGCAATTTCAATCAGCTAACGGCGAACACACTTAGGATAAACAAGGCGTACTGAAACACTATATTGAACTTACCCTGGCACTAACGTAGACCTCGCTGTGGAGTTTCGAGATCTGCTGCCGGACGGCATGATGGGGTTTTTGCAGTACAGCGCCACAGAAGACAACAGCGTGATCCGTCTCCAAATCTTCTGTGGGCACTGTCGGTATCTGAATGCGCATTTCTTGCCCGTTTCGTACAATAAGTGCATCCAGCTCTTCTTTCTCGTACATCACGTCCAGCTCAGAGACACGGGTGATGAGCTGATCGTCCAGGGTCAAGATAATATCCCCATCCTCCAAACTACCTGCCTTGGACGTAAACGAGGGCGGCGGGCAATCGACCTTTCGTACCATGAAGAGCTGGTGTCGCGACGGATTAGTCTCCGCCACTTGATGAATCCACTCCTCCGATACGCCCATGATTCGAGCCTGGCTCATCTGAACAACGTAGCTCTCCAAGTTGAGAATCCTTAAATTCGGGATGATGCCTTCCTGAATCTTAGAGATTATAGGTAGCAAAGACGGTGTAGCGAAGCCGAGATGGTACTCGACGTCCTTATGACCGCTCGCTGTCCGCTCCCCAAGATAATTCAGCCAAAGAGCCTGAACGATACCATCCTCGCCAATCAGCACACCATTCGTGCACTGGCCGCTAAGTCCGGTGTCCACAGTAATGGCATCCAGATTGATCGCACGGTATCTTGGCGCCGAGGCATTTGCTGGAATGGCTACAGTGGTGATATCGGTGACTGCTGTCTTAGCCACCACGATCCGGAGATTCTGGTTGAAGCCAACAAAGATGGTATCCTGTCCCTGTTTGATAGTTTCCGTGCTAAGTCTAGCGCTCTTGACTGGAGCCTGCACGAGACTCGAATCATACTGAATGATCGTGTAGTTCTGAAGAGGATGCAAGAATACGACTTTGGCAATGACAATGATCGAGTCTGCCACAGTGACAGTAATATCACACAGATCGTATGGGACAATAGCCCTCGACACGACAACCAGACCCTTTTCTGCGTTGATCACCAAGCCAAAACCGGTTTTCTTAGCTTGCGGAAATCCATCAAGTTTCAATGGCATGATACATGATACTCGGACAAAGCTGCGAACAATTTCCGCTGCAGCTGGTTGTTTCACACCGTCCAACTGAATGAAATCAGCCTTTCTGGGGACAGGAGTCTCTACCGGAATGGGTTCGCCAATATCAGAAAAGTCCCAGAGACCAGTGTCATCATTCCGGACGGCCAGACGCATCCTTGGATGCCAATGGCGGTCGATGTATACAATACTAGTGCCTCGGGTGTGAAGATCCCGGATATGTCGATATGTAACGACAACCCTCGCGCGATCTGCTCTGTGTAAGTATGAAACACATTTGACTGCAAGAGCAAGGAAGAAACGTACCAGGAACCGTTTTCATCACCTGGATGAACTCCTCTAGGTTCCGTGTCGGACGCTTGTCGACCGTATCAATGATCCATCCCGATATTGTGTTTTCAAGTTTGAATGACCCAGCAGCCTCACAGAGATAGACACCACGCACGGCGATGGCATACAGCCTGGCTTGCTGATATGATAGGTCGTGAAAGGTACCTCCGGCCACTGTAACGAAGCGATCTGGAGTAATAGCATGAAGATCCCCAACCTGGCACTCGACTTCAACGTCTTGACCGCCTCTAAGGACCAGCAGTCGAACAGTCTGTCCGACGCTTGAGTCGAGGATATCATCTAATCGAACAAATTGCGTAAGCAGTTCCCCGTTGACCTGTAGCAGTACATCTCCTTCCTCCAGTTTTCCATCAGCGGGACCTTCTGGAAGAATTATCTCGGCTACCAGCAAGCCTGTCTCCTTGGGAGCTTCCTTCCGAACAGTGGCCTCCCATTCGGGCGTCAGTCCCAGACGGCGACATTCGTCAAAGGGCTTTAGCAACCATTGGGTCTGTATGGTACCCCGAGCGACGAGTTCACTTGCTCGGATGCGTTCTAACGCCCGAAGAGGACGGTCCAGAGGTAAGAAGTAATCTGTGGCAGCCCCATCTGCTCTACCGCCAGCCTGGAGAGCAATTGCGTAGCCTTCAACATTGATCACAGGACTACCCGAGCTGCCACCACTGGCAGCAGCAGCAGCTTGGATGTAATTTGTATTGAAGTCGCTATATCCGTCTCCATATTCAGGAGCATTCCTATCCAGCCTACTGATCACACCAGACAGAATACTTAGTTTCTCTCCAGCGTCATTACCTACGACTCGAATTTCAGTGCCAACACGAGCAGCATCGGGCTTGAGCTTGAGCTCCGTCAACTTCATGTATCGAATGGCCGCAGGATCAAACTTGAGAAAACCAAAGTCGTGCACGGGATCTCGGTATACCGGCCGGACATCACACTAGACACAGGGGAAGGTGTATCAGTACAGTCCATTATTCGTTTCAAACAGAAACATAAGGGAATAAACTTACTTCCTCATGGTTATCAAAAACACAATAACCCCAGAACGGCCCCGCGCAGACCACATGGCGATTGGTTAGGATATAGCCCCGTTCAGCATCGACGACGAAACCGGTAGCCTGACTACACATAGACAAGTCCGTATCAAAGGAGCAAGTTTGGCAAAAATGGATAGACACCACACTCTTCACAACCGTCTCAAGAGTGGCCTGCCACTCAGGCGAGTCGGCGGACGTAGTGCCAGCGGGCAGCAAGCAGCCTGAATCTTCACTGTGTTCTACGTCGTAGACGGTTCCATTTGCCGATTCTGGCTCCTCCTCCGGTGTAAGCGCCGTAGGATCTTCGGGTTTGACCTGTTTTACGGGACGCTCTGCAGCCGACGCGATAGAGGTGCGTTTCCGCTTTCCACCGCTCATATCCATGGTCAGACGTGTGTGAGGTGTTCGGGTAAGGCGATTGAAACAGGAGCGAGGGCTGAAGGACGAAGCGAAGGAGGAAAATCGCCTGACAGAGGTCTGAAGGTAGGGATTGGCGATCGACTCCGAGGCGGACCGTGGCGAAAGATCCTTATGCGGCCGCGCCACTGGACGGTCGGAGGGAGGGATAGTCGTGGTGCAGGACGTATAAGTCAGGTGAGAGGTAAAGGATTGTATCGTAGAAGAGATCCCAGAAGGAATGAGAGAGATAGGTGAGGAAGGACAAGCTTGTAGAGCAGTTTGAGAGAATGGTCCGCCAGACGGTGGCCGTGCAGCGGCTGGAACAGTAAAAGTAGCAACAGAGAGCCCCCTTCTGCACCAAGGAAGAGGGGCTGATGACATCCACAAAGCTTCTTCACCTCCAGCGCGGAAAACAACGTATCTTTGCCCTTTTGTCCCTTCCCTGTCTTATATCATCGCAGGAAAGAAGGGTGTATGGGATCTGCAGTAGCGTCAACACAAAAGGGTTCTAAGGGTTTCCCGCCCACTGCCAAAGCTAGGATTGCAGGCGGTGAATTAGGCATCGCTTTCTCGTCACAAGGCTCTGAATGCACCTTTTTTGGGCAAACGTGGGCAAGTTCGCATCCATTTGTTTCAGTCGGATGGCACAAGGCTGGAGGCTTGTTCTAGGCATCTCTCCGTTGACAAATGGGTAGATGTTGTGTTGCAACTCTAGTCATACCTGCAAGGGCGGAGCTGTTGACGACTCGAAAACTCACGGTTTCCCAACATAAATACCATGTCATCTTGTCTACAGGGGAGGCTTGGAGCACAGTATTCAGTAGATCGCAGTTATTGAAGTCCAAAATAATACAGTTACTATTGACAGTCCAACCATTTTTGCTTCACATGCCCCTTAACGGCTCCCAATATCGCCCTGTTACTGTATCGTACCTAGACAACCCATTTATTTTCCCCTTGTTTTTCCGATATCCACTCGCACTATTAATTGAGAGTTGCTCGCATTTCCGCACCTGGAATTCACTAGGCGCATATCTGCTCAAGATGAGCTTCTTAAGAAGGACATCACAGCGAGCTCGAAGAGACACGGGCTGTTGCAGGTCCAACACCCGAAACGTCCCGAACGAACAATTCCTATGCCGAGTCCTGCGCGATATTTGATGTTCTAGGATAGCGTCCGCTGACTGGATTTTGTCAGCTAGATACCGCCCCGATGTCAAGGGCGTAGAGTGTGCCGCATTCTCCGAGGACAATTATGTCACGCTGTAGGGCACGGAGTATGCTGTCATTGAGCAGAAGAGCCTCCCTTAACAGAGACTACTCGATCCTGATTTCATGTCGCGGACTCCGAAGCTGACGATGGGCTGGGTCGACCGTTCCCTTGCGCAGCTTGCAATCCCGGCTTGGATTGCGGTGTAGCAACAGCTCCTCTGTTCGCTCGTGGAAATAACTCACTAAGCTTCCCATACAGCTCACTGAGGTGAGGCACATTTGGAGGGGGAGTCATTATGGCTGGAGCAGTCGGGGGGACGCCGCCTGACTTTTTGGCCCGATCTGCAATCGACGCCAAGTAGGCTAGATTTGCTTGCAATCTCCGCATGCACTCAATGTATTCCTGACTGGGCTTTTGCCCCGGGGTCTTCGTGGCCTCGTTGGTGTTTTCCGCTGTGGGTGACGGGTTGCCTTCGTGACCACCAGGTTGTGAAGGGTGTCCGCCAGCCTTGCCGGCTGCCTGAAGGTTAATGACTTCTTGCAATAGCATTGAGTTGATATCGAGCAAAGCTGAGACGCGTGCCTTCTCTCGGGCAGCCACCTGGGCCTGCACTACCGCCTGGGGGGTGGCCTGCGGGCCGTTCGTCGAGTGACTTGGCCGTTGGTGGGGTGGGAGTACGCTATTCGCAGAGACGGAGTTCATATTGGCAGGGAAGGAGGGCGTTGTAGATGCGGACAGGTTCAGCGATGTGGCACCTTGCGCCAGTGAGATCTGCCCCATGGAGGTCGGTATGGAAGCATGGGCGAAGGGCGCAGAGAAGTTGACGTTGGCAGGAGCTAGACAGAAGGGAGAACAGTTCACGTTAGCCAATCGTTGAACCAGGCGCAACTCCTTTGCTATTTAGGTAGTCATGCGGGACAAGGCGAGCTAAGGAACACTAGTAGCATTTGACAACGAGGCAGACGCGTTCATAGCGTCACCAGATCTACAGGTGCTCGAAGGTAGGGTCAAAGCCAGGCAGACACTAGTGCATTTGGTAATCTGCAATGAAACAAAAATATCGGGGGACACAGGTTTGCAGGGCATCACCTGGATCTCGCTCTGCAGCGAGGCGCATAAAACACAAAATAGAAGAAGGGTTCACGTGTGACATACCAGATGATTGTGGCAGACCTGACGGCATCATAGCTCCACCTGAGCCGACTGACTGCGTTATCGGCGCGGCGGTGACAGCGCCGAAAGAGAACTGTTGCTGCTGCTGTTGCTGCTGCTGTTGCTGCCGTTGCTGTGCAAGGAGTCGCTGATGATCATGCGGCGACTTTGCAGGCGGGTACTGGGGGTTCGCGTTCGGATAGAATGGAAACTGTTGGGTGTGTGGGCTCTGACTTGTGACCGGATAAGAAGCTTGGGACGAGAGCATGAGGTTGGGGTCCTGCTGCAAGGGGGCAGGACTGAGGGGAGAGTTTCCAAAAGGATTGAGATCCATCATCATTCGTCGGAAAATCGACCGTCGATCGCTATTGAGGGAGAATCTTCGCGTATGATACGCCCTTTTACCTTAATTTTTTTTTTTTTTTAAAAAAAAAGAAATTTTTTTCCGCCTTCTTGGTCTGCTCGGTGGGTGACTGATTACGACTCCGCACGGGCTTGGAATGGGGCCACACGAGGAACTTTGCCAGAGACCAAGGGGGGAAGGAAGGCAGGCGGCGCGCGCCAAGTGGAGGCAGATCCGAAAGACACCTTAAAAGACTGTGCTAATTTTCTTGCTCTCTTGCCGTCGTCGTTCGCCTTTTGACCCTTTGTCCAGCCCTTGTTCTGGGCCAACAGGACGTGTCGAGGCGTCAAGAGTGGTCACAAGTCGTTGGAGAAGACAAGCAACGATGTACGATAGAAAGAGGAGCGGGATGTGGTAAGACAGGGGTGATGATTGGCGGCTGCAGAGTAGCTTCGATGGCCGATCAGACTCAGGGACTCACAAGGACTTGCTTTTGTCTCGGCGAGAGTGGACAGACAGCCAGACGCGAGCAGACGAGAACTCTGAGGCAGACAGCGCGCGGAACTGGGTTTGTTCTATTGGACGCAGGGGCAATCAGGCTACCAGCAGTGGAGATCAGCCTGGCGCCAAAAGCCAGCCACGCAGCTCTTGACTTGCGCATTGGGTTCAGGGCGCGTTTTGGGTGGAATCGATGGATGCAACGCTAGATAGAAAAGCAGAAGTCGACAGCTCAGGGATGAGTGTTGAGGCTGACCTGGTTTGAGCGAAGAACACCTGCGAAAGACGGTCGTCATTGTGAGGCTTTGTCCATGGATGGAACGGCGGACCAGTGCGCGTACTGTATGGACTGGACCGACGCAGGTTATAAAACCAGGTTTGTACCATAATTTACTATACGTTTCCGTATCGACCTGGTATTGACAATACTAGACGTACTCGAATACAGCCTGGGGAGCATTCCCGGAGCCTTCTTGTGCATTCTCTCGGGCCTCGACATTGAATTCTACGCTGTAGGCTTGCGGTATTTACCATGGCTCCAGATGAGTACACTGGATGTGCATCAGTCCAACAAAAAAGTTACAATAGTAGGTACCACGGTGTTAGCAGCTATTCGGATGAATTGGACGTGGTTTTCACAGGACTTCAGTCGAGGACACGGTAGACTCTGTCAGCCCAAGTCTACATATATAAGGCTTTGCAGCGCTGTAGAGCCAGCCAATTGGTATGATGATTGAAGACAAGCTGATGGTACCCGTAGAGACGCCCAATGTTGCAGGAATGATGCTCGATTCTGCGTTGGATCTGGGGTCTGGCATATGCACCATGCATACGACAGAGCTCCTTTGGGAAGGAGAGAGAGGTACCTAGGTAGTGGACGGCGACAAGAGATTTAGACTGGTTAAAAAGGAGATATATACCTAGGTATACACCCTAGCTAGGCAGGTAATTAGCTCTCTCTCCGTCGCCGGTAAAGGTTAAGCGTGTTGCATACTAATGCGTCAATAATAATGTCTCGTGGGTGGATCACCGCGACAGGTCTCAGATTCGCGACTGGGGCAACAGAAAGTAAACTAATTAATTATATAAACCAACAGATCCATTTGAAGCAGATGAGTGTCATCTATAGATATTGACCATCCACGTCTCTGTCAGTATCCTCGCAGTCTTCAAGGTTGCTACCAGCTGAGCAGCTAAGGCGTATAGCTTCACGTAACTTTAGCACGCTAGCTGCTAATTAGCAGACGAAGGCATTGGCGATCTTCATGGAGTCCGTCAAGCTCTGTGACCTGATGCGCAATTGACTACCGTTGAATTCCTCGATCTAGATACGCATGACAAGGTCCGTGCAAAGATGAACCATTATGAGGGCTTAACTAGCTAGAGGTTAATCTACCGAGCTAACATCTCGCGACTGATTAGACCATTGCAACCTCGAAGGTCTTATCGCTGCACACAACCCCTTCTTCATTGACATCATGCTCTTCCAACCCCGTTCTGACTCCTCTCATGAATCATGCCGCCTCCTGTTTCACCTCCCTCCGATTTCTCCCCTCAATCGACACCTGTCTCCTCGTCAGAACCTGCGGCCGAGGCACAGCGACCGAGATCGACTCCCCGCAGGCGACCGTTAACCCGGCGCACCCTGAGCTGTCTCCCCTGCAGGCAGCATAAACTCCGATGCGACCGACATATTCCCTGCCACACCTGCATCAGATATCGTCGCGAGGATGAGTGTCGACAGCATCCAGCTCCTTCTTCGCTCCTGGGGACAGCGTCGTCTAGATTGACCATCCCGACCAGGGTCATCGCTCCTGGGCCGACGCAGCTACAACCGCGATCTCCCACCGTCAAACAAGAGCAAGATACCGAGTCAAGTCCGAACGGAAGTGGCCAGGGTAATATAGGTCGGAGGCAGGTTGCGCAATTTATCGAAGAGACAAGCCAGCGCCTTACTGCTGGATCTTCACCAACGCCAAGTCTAGCGACCACACCCCTTTCCTCCCTCTTCGCTCAACCACCGCCATGTCCCCTTTTCCTTCTCGATGCACCGCTGCCTTCAGACCTATCGCCCTTTTCTCCCCAATTCTCACGCGATCCAATAGACTCCAAACTCTTCTGGAAATCTCAATTGGTGGCTCTGCTCCCTCCACAAACGCAATGCGACCTTCTCGTGGGTTACTACATCGAAAACGTTGACTGGCTCTACCATGCGATCCACGTGCCCCTGTTTCATCGCCAGTACTCTGCTTTCTGGACCGGAAGCATAGATGAAACCGATCTGCTATGGCTAGCGCTTCTACACACCATGATCTCCCTTACCGCCCTCATGGCGCCGGCCGAACAGGCGAAGCTGATGGGTTTCGAGCACTCAAAGTTGCGGGTTATGTCTCGCGTGTGGCATCAGGCTTCCAGACAAGCTCTTCAAGCTGGCGAGTACGACTCTAAGCCTTCTCTGGTGCAGCTACAGGTGTTCCTGGCGACCCAGCTTTACTGGTTGGAGACGAAGAATGTGGAATCTTTGAATTCGTAGGTTCTTCGAAGAGTTTTTGCTTTCTGTACGGAACAACCTGCTAAAATATATATATTACAGGGCCCTCGGTCAGGCAGTGCGGAATGCGCAGGCTTTGGGATTGGACAAGAACACTCCCGGAGCGAACTGCTTAGACACAGAATTGCGTCGACGAGCGTGGTGGGATTTGTTTGTCACTGACACGTACGTGACGGAACTGCTACCGTCGTTCTACTTATTGGAATACAGATTCTAATTTAAACCAACTAGATTCCAATCCATGTGCCTCGACCGGACGCCACTCATCCACACTCCACTGTCCAAAGTGCCCATGCCTGTGAACTGTAACGACACGGACTTGACAGAGACGTCGATCATCCCTCGTCCCATGGAAGTGCCTACAGATATGAGCGCGATTATATGCCGGGTCGAGGCGTTCCGTATCTTCCGCAAACTCTATGTGAACGACGGGGCATACTTGTCATCATACAGCTATATCCAGTCGATCGACAAGGAGATCCAAGCCCTGGTGGCCCAGTTCCCTTGGTACTTTCGCATCGGGTCGGAGGAAAGTCTACGACACCTCCCGACGCTGGATAGCATTGCATGGCAGCACGAGTCCCTGCATATATGCATCTGTCTGCAACGCATCCGAATGAACCGGCCGTTCTTGCACGCGCGGATCGGGGAATCCTGGGGCGTGTGCTTCAACGCGGCGCAGGAGATGCTGGCGCCCTATCGTCGCATGAGAGAGGTGGATGTGCGACGATTCCACCAGTCGCAGAAGTTCCTCATCCAGGGCTATCAGTCGTACACTGCAGCGGTCACACTTGCGGCGTTCCTGTTAGTGGAACGATCACTCCCAGGCTTCTCGTCGGAGTTCATGCGACAAGATATCGAAATGGTGATCTCGGATCTGGAGCTCAAGGACCTGGGCCCACTGATCTCGGACGGGATTAAAATCCTGAGGAAGATGCTGGACATGTTCGATCAGCGACGGGATACGCGAGACCCGCAGACGCGGGAGTCTCTCGTGCGCGATATTGCCTCCGTGTTCGGCGGCGAACAGCCCACGAGACGATACCTGAGGCAGTGCGACATTGGATACCTGCTGAACAGCACAGCATCCAACGCAGACAGCGCGGTCAGCAGCGCAAACTCCGCCACACAAACCGTCAGCAGCTGCAGCGACAGCGCCGTGGCCCAGTCTCCGGGACTGGTGACTTCCCCTATCCACGAAGCGGGCGGGCAGGATTGGGGGGTGCGGTTTCCGTCGTCGTCCACGTCGGTGCTGGAACCTATCGACGTGAAGATGGCAGCGTATCATCCGAACCTGCAGGCAGAGTCGGACATGCAGCAGGCCATTTCTTCTTCGCGGGCGAATGTCCCATACAATAGCCAGATCGAGTTCATGCCGGACGATCTCAACCTGGCACTGGACATGCTGGACAGCGACCAATGGTGGGATGTCCTTCCAGAGGTATCGTTACAGACGTAGCTGCGTTGTGTACAATTAATTAGATATCAATGTAAATTTGATGAAATCATGGAGATATCGTAGCAGCCTCCAGTTGTCAGCTGCCAGCAACTGAAAGGTATATGTTACGAGACAGGCATCGAATGCAACTCGACAACCCCTGCATCGGGACACGGACTCGATTACCTAGATAAATCCGCATCTCTGACGTACACCGGACTCGTATGATTCTCGCCTACTCTCATTAATGGAGAGCCAACGGGGCTTGGCGACAACCCTTGGGCGAATACCGAGTGTTAACAAAGAACGCAAGAGAGTAAAACGAAGCGTTGACAGCTCCCAACCTGTTGAAGGGCGGGCACAACTGGCGCCAGTTTGTCGTCTTGGAACTGGCGAATTTTCAATCTAACTGATCTATCTGTCTAAGTTTGCAGGATGACGCTAGAAGAGGGGAGAGGAGACCAATAGCTGTACAGGGTAAATCTGTCTGTATATTCCCATTCCTACTAGTAAGAGAATAGTTACCGATTGATCGGCTGGGCTACTACTAGACTTGCTTTGCTTTGGCCTGGACAATACTGGGACCACGAGCACTAGTAGTGGTTGTAGCAGCAGTAGGAGGGCGCCATACCAACAGGCAATACGCAAGACGCAATACTACTAGCATTGTACCAAGGTAGTATCCTCAGTTTCCGTTATCAATTGGAATTAGAAGCCAACAACGGGGGCGGGGGCCCGTCCCAGTACAGCGTATTGGCATCCATAAATTGATGGGCTGATGACACAAGGCACGAATGTCTGTTCACTTGCTACATAATATTGACAATGGTTCATCTGGTTCAATGATGGGCCACCTACGGAGGGCGTTGGTAGTTTCTCATCCAGTTATTTGGCGACCAGCAACTGGCATACCATGTAGTCATAACCTCTGCATATTCCACCTTCATCCAACCGACATCCTCCACTGTAAGGTCTTCAATTGGCTCAAGCGCTGAGGGACTGCCCACATCTCTCTCGAGGTACCATGACTTGTCAATCAGCTTCACCCATCCCTTGTTAGTAAGGTCGGATTCTGGTGGTGCAGGGGCATCATGAACAATTGACCACAATGAGTCAGTCTGCATCAACCTGGACACAACAGCGGTAAGCGTGGAGATCGACCAATTGTGGCTCCTTGCTGCCACTCCCCTTCCTGCTCCTCTTCTGGCTGCTGCTCAGTCTGGTATGTATCCAAACACCATTGCTGGAAATGCGGAATGGTGTCTGTACTGGCTCCGTCAAAGAACAACCGGTCTTCCAATATGGTCAGGGCAAATCTTTCCAAAATGTCTTCGCCATTATAGAAGTCAAATGAGTTTTCCATCTGGAAGTGCAGACAGTGCAGAAACCCAGTCCAGTCAGCATCACTGTTGTAAGTTGTGTGGTAAATCACGAAGCCCCAAGTGTGATTGATGACCATCCCGATTCATCTGCCATTCAATAAGGTCGCAGTGTTGTTTTGCCAAGACATGGTGGGGTTGCGCTGTGATGGCAATCAGTTTCGGACACCTTGGACACATATGGTCCGCACCCTTGCAACATGATCCTGGAAGTGGGCATCCTGGGATGGGTTGTGTGCTGGGTCCTGCACTGGATCCATTTAGAATGAATCCAGGGAATCACAGATATCTATCTGTGATTGAGGGCACAGTCTGTGTGTACAAGAAGTTGTGGAGGAAAGGTTGTGTTGGAACTACTAGTCCAGGCAAGGGCGGTCAAATGCAGACCCACTGGCCACAAGTGGGTGCCAGCTATAATCTGTGCACTGCCCCCTTCTGGCAGAATGGCGCACTTGAAGCTTTTTTTTAGAGTTTGTGGCATTTCTTGTCTTCAGCTTGTGCTTTTATTTTCCGCATTCCCGCCCATCGGCATGCCGTGTTCGGAATTCAGGGCGGTTGTTGCAACTATACGACTCGACAGGGTGCTTCAGAGGTTTCGGGAACGCATCTGCGATGCGGGGGTTGGGTATGTGAATGGTAGACATGGGGAGAGCGAAGGGAGGGCTGCTGTGTCCAGTTGTCTCGGACTCGGAACCGACACTGGGGATGAAGGCGGAGTTTGGAGTTGGGACGAGTCGTGGCCACTGGCCATCCTCTCGACAGTAGCACAGCAGCAATGGGGCAGATCTGGCAATTCTGGTGGGTTCGGAACGGAATGGAGGATGACAAGATTAAATAAAAAAAAAAGTGAGGCCTGGGAACGGCGAGGCACCGAAAAACGCCCCGTCCAAGGGTCAGCCCTAATGCTGCCGGGAGCGTCGCCCTGCAGGCTGACGGCAGGCCTCCGTGGAAGGCGTCAGTGGATCCTAGGAGGGCCGTGACGATCAGACGTCTCAAAAATGTCTAGTTGAAGTCTGTTTTTGCTGGCTTAGGGGCCTAAACGCGGCGCAAGGATTACCCTGGACGCCAAAATCGACAAATCCACGGCGCGAGAAGGGCAATCCCGAACAAACAGGTTCGCTCGGCATGCCGCCCTGTCTGTAATTTTTATTTTTATTTTTATCCTTTACAGAACTGCACCGGCCATTCCTTGGGTTCATTCTGTTTTGCCGCGGTGGCTCTCGAGATTGGGCGAAGGGCTCGAAAAGGGGAGATATTTCCCTGGGTCGATTGGTCCTCCTGTACCATGCATGCCCCGTCAGATCAACCCCAGGCACGATGCAGCCCATGGAGGAAGAGGGAGGGGAGCCTGAAGGGGGGAACAGAGAGCCAATAACCGTCGGTTCCCTGGATATACACACCATGGGCGAGCACCGAGATGCCGATGTGCCGTGGGGATTCCTCAAATCGCAGTGGTCAACCCGGCTGCCAACACCGGTTGAGATGGTGGGTGGTCCACTGCCGTGAGGTACTGGCCACCGGTTGGTGTTGCACTGCACAAAGCAATAGATTGGCTGCAATTGCACACCTACTTTCCTGACTGAGCTGCCTCTCACCGGATCCTATTGCAAGAAGTGTTGAAATTAGGCTGGCACTGCAAGAAGCAGTAGCAGTGATGTCACAATGGACCTGGGGCAGCAGATCTTGTGGATCACGAAACATCTACTATGAGATCGGCCCGTGGATCCTGCTGGTGTGTGAACCAGCATCGACCAGCTTCACCCAGCTTGCCTCTGCGATGCTTGTCGCCATGACGATGAGCTGCCCTCCTCCATCCCATCTTCTAAGCCCATTATGGAGAGAATGTGGAGTTTGGTTTGGTTTCTTTTTGCTCGTTGCCTGTTCCAGATTTTTCTCCCCATCCTTCTCAAACCTCCTCTTTCTCCGTTTCCTCCCCGCAATCCATCTCCTCTCCCCCTTCCCTTCTTTTTCTTATCCTCTTCTTTCTTTAGACTTGACATCTTTCATCTGGTCTGTGCAGACAATCGTCATCCTTTTCCCGGAAAGATTCGAGAAGGACTGTCACTTGCCATCTCCTCGTCCACCGAGCTGGTCGTCTTCCTTCCAGTTGATAGATTTCTCTTCGAGCGGTACTGACCGCGTCTCTCTCCTCTTCACACTTGTTTCCCTTTCGCCTCGTTCTTCTCGACAATGTCGCAGCCCAAGTGTGCTGGGATGTCGGGCAGGGCCCTTCATCTCTCCATCACCGCCGTGTCTACCATGGGCTTTTTGCTCTTCGGTTATGATCGTAAGATCCTACTTCTCTCTTCCCCTGGCTACTTGGCTGCAATGCTAACGCAGAGGAACCATAGAGGGTGTCATGGCGGGTATTATTAGTTCAAGTCAATTCTCGGACGTCTTCACCGGGGCGAAGGACGACAATGTCATCCAAGCCACCATCACTGCTGTCTACGAACTGGGTAGGAAAGCCACTGTTTGGATAATTCCACTGGTGAGAGCTCAGCTAATAATCCGTCCTAGGTTGTTTCGCCGGTGCTCTCTACACGCTCATCTTCGGTGACCGTTTCGGTCGTCGCTGGACCATCATCCCCGGTGCCATCGTCATGATTGTCGGTGTGGTCATCCAGGTAACGGCTTTCATCGGTCATATTCCGTTGCTGCAGTTCATTTTCGGTCGTGTCATCACTGGCATTGGCAATGGTATGAATACTGCCACCATCCCGACCTACCAGGCCGAATGTTCCAAGCCTCACCGTCGTGGTCTTCACATCTGCATCGAGGGTGGAACTGTTGCCATCGGAACCATGATCGCCTACTGGATTGATTTCGGAACCCACTACGCTACTAAGCCTAGCCTCAAGGATATCGCTTGGCGATTCCCCATCGCCTTCCAGATCATCTTTGGTCTCATCATTATCGGTGGTACTTACGTTCTCCCGGAATCCCCCCGTTGGCTGCTCACCAAGGAGCGCCTCGCGGAGGGTCAGCACGTCATGGCTGCGCTCGACGAGAAGGAGATCAACGACCCCGATGTCCAAGCGGAGAAGGAACGTGCACTGGAATCAATTCAAGCGTGAGTGCCCTGAAAGGTGTTATTCTTTTTGTTAAGTACTAACTTGGAAAAACAAATAGTGCTGGCGCCCTTGGCAAGGCATCCTTCAAGGATCTCTTTACTGGCGGTCCCACTCAGCACTTCCGCCGCATGCTGGTCGGTTCTTCTTCGCAGATTTTCCAGCAACTGAGCGGTTGCAATGCTGTGATCTACTATCTGCCAGTTCTGCTAGAGCAGAACCTCCAAGAGTCTCATGACCAGGCCTTACTGATCGGCGGTATCAACATGATTGTCTATGCCGTCTTCGCTACCTTCTCGTGGTTTGTTGTGGAAAGGATTGGCCGCCGGAAGCTGTTCTTGGGAGGCACTATTCTCCAACTCGTTTCTATGATCATTACCTTCATTTGCTTGATCCCTCCTGGCAAGAACCCCAAGAAGGGGGCCATCTTCGGTTTCTTCTTGTACATGGCCACCTTCGGTGCTACTTGGCTCCCGCTGCCCTGGCTCTACCCGGCTGAGCTGTCTCCGACCCGGACTCGCGCCAAGGCCAACGCCGTCTCTACCTGTGCGAACTGGTTGTTCAACTTCGCTATCGTCATGATAACCCCCGTTATGGTCGAGCACATCGGCTGGCGCACGTACCTCTTCTTCGCTGTCATGAACGCCTGGGCTCTGCCGACCATCTATTTCTTCTACCCCGAGACCGCCGGTCGGACCTTGGAAGAGATCGATATGATCTTCGAGAAGGGCTTCGTGGAGAACATTTCCTACGTCCGTGCCGCCAAGGAACTGCCTCCTCTCAGGGAGATCCTCGGTGACCGCCAGGACGAGGAGAAGGGCAATGTTGCCACGGCTGAGAATTCCGAGACCGCCAAGCCTAAGGACCAGGCGGACTAAATCTAATGCATTTCTTGAAATGTCCGCACAGTCTTTCGAACCTTCTGGAATCGACTGCGCTGGATGATGCGAAAAGTGGGCGGACTGATGCATTGATACATACCCCTTTAGTCTCATTGTTGCTGTTGAAAACAATTGACACCCTCCCGCTTTAATGGTAACGATGAAATGTCGACATGCTTCGAAGATCTACTACTGCAAAGAAAAAGGTCTCGTTGATTTTGCTTACACATTTTATTTTCATTTATTTCGTTCGCAGGCCTGGGCCGCATCGATATGACCTGGGAAGATAAATGCTACGGCTCCATCATTCGACGTCCTACTCAAGACGCATATGTACCTAGGTACAAGATAGACCATTTGCTTTAGACTTGCTATGCTATGCATTGTTGATCATTGGAGCGTCCACACTGTGTGTGCAACATGCAGACGAGGATTTCCAATGGATTAATATCGCAATCAGCCTGTGTCTTTCACTCAGACTAAGAGAGTGGTCGTTCGTAGCGTAAGCATAAGGTTGTAAGAGCCTAGGTGGATTGTAATGAGTGAGCGATGTGCAGCCACAAGGATATCTGAGACGTCTTTAAAAT
Organism: Byssochlamys sp. BYSS01; assembly: GCA_002242795.1. Classification (NCBI taxonomy): domain Eukaryota; kingdom Fungi; phylum Ascomycota; class Eurotiomycetes; order Eurotiales; family Thermoascaceae; genus Paecilomyces; species Byssochlamys sp. BYSS01. The sequence goes on from NIXA01000035.1 coordinate 69,435, forward strand.
ATCCATGACGTAGACTCTTTTCTGCTCACGGGTGATGCTACTTTGAGAAGCTACACTGCATTCAGGTCGCACTCTATGGCTGTAAGGTTCTTACTATCTGCTTTATACACTGTCACTTCTCATCCATTCTTTTTGTTCTTCTTTCTATTAGACATATTTCATCTCCCACAAAGCATGGATGTGTTAGCCCCTTATGCTGTTGTACGACATTTGGATTCAGCACATCTTCAGTTTCACTGACCCCCCAATTCTTTGTTGAGGTCTTAAAATCGCCCTTTGCATGGAATGTAGGTGATTGACTCATTAGTAGGCTTGAGGGGCTGGGATCTCTGTGGATTACGTTAGCTTAGTACTGTAGCCAGGTAGCTGCCTAGTCAACCTCCCGGCCAGCTGCTCCTGACGGATAAATCGCAGCCAGACTTCATTTTCATCTCTACTGCCAGAGTACTAACTACAAATTCTGCGAATTCCCACGTATCGCTTCATAATAACAATTTCTAACATCATAGCCAAGCTGGTTATACGATCCATTAAACACTTACTTATCCTCACACCATGTTTTCAAGAATTGACAATGAATGGGACCTAGCCGACGTGACCCAAACGACATTCCGCAAAGTAGATTTCTCCCTTGACGGGCCCCAAATAACAGCAACAACATACTTCCGTAAAGCGTGGCAGTTTCTGCCTCCCACGCCAGAAGACACGGCCGATGTCGAAGGCGAGTTTATGAGGAAATACGCCAACCACACCGATGAGGAATGGGCCCGATTGCCCAAGAATCCCGACACGGCGTCAGTTCATACCGCGTGGCGCGAGAGGGTGTACCATCTATTCAACCACCTGTTCTACGACGCGGCCAATTTCTTAGTCGCAGTGTACGGCCGCGACGGCGTGGGCCACTTGCATCCGCCGAATTCAGAGGCGTTTGGACTGGACTTCCCTCCACGGACTAACCAGACTACTACTACTACTGGTTGTTGTGAAAGCGAGTCTGAGAATGATGTGAGCGTGTGTACGAAAATATGGGAAACAGACGTGTTGTTGATTCCGGCATATCTTGCTCCCGGGGTAGCGGTGCGCGTCGAGACATGGTCGATGGGAGAACGCGAGGGGGTACCGGTGAGGGAAAAGCGGAAGCTGCGCGGGAAGTTTTCAGATCAGAATCCGTTTGAGGTGTGGTATTTTCAAAAGGGACTGGAGACACGGTTCTATATAGAGGGGGAGAGGGAGCTGGGTTCCCGGTCTGTAGCGGCCGCAATGGTATATGGGAAGCTGTGTGATGAGCGCCATTGGAGTGGTTTAGAAGATGGGAATGGGGATGAGGATGAGGATGAGAAGCTGTCATAGCTACCTACTACTAGTAGTAGTAGGTACTGGGAAGACAGTTGATCTGACCGATACAAGCCAAGAACACCTATGAAATTGAAGAATGAAGTATCCAGACCCATGGTAGATGTTACCAGGTAATCATAGACCCGACCTCAGGATCCGATCCCAAGTGCTAAGAGCCTAAGACCGAGTACGGCAATCTAATTCAACAACGCCGTTCACGGTCACCTGTGCGCTACCAAAGCTAGTTCTTCTATGAGAAGGGGGACTATTATCATAATTGGAAACGTCCGACAGCAGTTGGAACTGCAACTGTTCTTGTTAGGCTGTCGGTGAGTAGGTACTAGTGTCTGGATTTGTGTCCCAAAACCTCAGAGATCAAAAGAATTGGCTGAGCAAGAGGGGAGAATCATACTTGCAATATCAGCTCTTGAGAAAGGGGATATCTCAAGCATTTGCAGAGCATCTCATACTTTCAAAGTACCGTATGCTACCCTTCTGCTAGCCACAGTTAACATGGTAGCGGGGTACATAGGTGGTGCCAGCAGGTAGTAGCCTAGCAGCTACTACTTTGTTGCCTTTCTGCCGCAACAGCTTAGTGGCGTGGCTGGCATGCTCAGGCCCTGACACCTTCTTGATCGACTACATGGTATTTCAACACGTACTGAAAAGTGTGCCAACTCCTGTAAATTGACTCAAAATGAAGCGGAATCACAGGAATCACTTCTTCAATGGATTCTCCCTATGGATCAACATGGAGGAACCCCCCGACCAGTCCAAATTCAAGAAACGGCCAACGTTCTACTATCCAAGTGTGGTTCAACTACTATTCTAACTGTTGAGAAGAAACAGGTCTATAATTATATAAAACACTATACTGAGATCAAAACAAAATGTTCTGGTCAATATAGTTATCAGAGAGCTAAATATGAAGATCCCAAGGTTATTAGGGATGTGACCGCTACTGGTGCACTATGCCGCCAGGCCACATAGGTAGAAGCCATGAGACACTAGTATTAGTTACCAGTGCTTCCATTACAGTGATATATATAGTAGATACTATTGCAGTACTCTGTAGCTGTGCACGAGTAATTAGTGGTACTGTGATTTTTGCCTCAGGGACCAGGGCAAGGAAAGTCATGTGCCGGTTCTCTCTCTTGTTTGCACTGTTTGTATATCGTTTTTTTGGTCGATCGGTTTGTCATTCACGAACCCCCTCAGTCGATGCCTACTGCCAGGAAGGGTATTGAACGAATCGAAGAAGAAGGACGGAAGGAAGGAAATACAGAAAGAAATAAACACGCAATGGGCCAAATAGAAGAACTCCCCGACGACTTCGATGAGTCGCTCGACCTTAACGACCACGATGCCCACCGAGGAACCACCAAGAAGGACAATTCAGTCGCCTCCTCCACACCCAGCGGCCTCAACGTGAATACGAACAGTAACAAAGTCGACGTCGAACATGACATCTCCTCCCTCCCGCCGTCGGACGAAGTCCCCTTCCCCATCAACGAGGAGCGCCTGAAGCAGATCCAGAGCGACCCCACGGCGCCCCAGATGCCACCTACCATGGCATCGGTCAAGTCGAATACGGCGGAGGACATAGCGGATATGATGAATAAGACACCTTTGTTCATGACTGATATCGAGAAGGCGAGGGATGAGAGTACGACTCCTGCTTCTTGAAGATCCACTGGGCTCGGGCTGACTCGCGCAGATGGAGAAAATTACTACTTGGATGCGCTCATGGCGCTGCAGAACGAAGGCACCAGGGCCGAAGTCGTGCAGAATTTCAGGGAGCAGGGCAATGAGTCTGCGCGCGAGAAGAGGTGGGTGGACGCCAAGGAATACTATACAAAGGGCATTGCCGTCTTGAGGGCCAAGGAGGACAAGTGGGATAAGCCAACCGACCCGGTGGAGGAGGCGAAGCTGTTGCGGGAGCTGGAGGAGGCGGTGTTTGTGAACCGGGCCTTGTGTAATTTGGAACTGAGTATGTCTAGGCATCTTACCACACTGGCTTACTGCTTGAAGAGTGCTAATCGAAACAGAAAACTACCGCTCCACGACACTCGACTGCGCCGAAGCCCTCAAAATCAACCCGAAAAACGTCAAGGCATTCTACCGATCCTCCCTTGCCCTTCTAGCTCTGGACAAGCTCCCGGAGGCCCAGGAAGTCGTCACCAGGGGCCTTGAGCTGGAACCCAAGAACAAGGCCCTGCAGCAGGTGTCATCGAAGATCAGCGCGCGGAAAGCCGTCCTGGATGAAATTGCCGCAAAAAAGAAATCCGAACAGGACAAGCACAGCAAGGCGCTCCTGGTGAAGAGCGCGGCGTTGAAAGCTCGCCAGATCCGCACGCGTCGAACCGCCCAACCACCGGACATGGAAGGTGCGGAGATTCGGCTCGTCCCAGATCCGCTCTCTCCGGAAAGCGCGCTGGAATTCCCTACGGTATTCTTGTATTCTATGGATGCACAGTCGGATTTCGTCAAGTCGTTTTCGGAGACACACTGCATCGCGGACCATCTTGAGTATATCTTCCCGTTGCCCTGGGATGAGCGGGCGGAGTATACGATTGACGGCGTGGAATGCTTCATGGATACTGTCTCTGGGGGCTTGATCAAGGCGGGTAAGAAGGTGCCTCTGTTGAAGATTCTAGCTGGGGGGAAAGTCGAGGTTGTGGATGAATTGGTCAAGATCTACGTGATTCCTACGGGGAAGGTGGGGAAGTTTATCGAGGAGATGAAAGCGAGAAAGCAACCAGGGAATTGAACTGCTGCGACCTTGTTTTTCATGGGTTGAGCGTACCGAATGTGAAAACGCATACAGATGGATGTCAATGGGATACATCACTTCCGCCAGGGCAACCTCCTCGCCGCAACACCAGATCCGCTCTCCTCATAACACCCTTGAACTCCCTCCGAACCCAGTGCATCCTGCGATTGAGTCTCCGACGATACCGGCTTAGTCGCCGTTGATACCTCTCAATCCTCCGTTCTAGCTTCAGTCTCCTGGAAACAGCGGTATCTCGAATCAGCCGGATGACAGTATCCAGAGAATGGGTATTCGCGGGATCAAGCAGGCCCGTTTCGGCGGCTTTAGCGATGAAAATGAATGTCGCTGCGATATCTGTAGATACAGAAGAGATGAGTGCGGTTTTCTGCGCCGGAGATAAGGAAGACAGGAGGGCGAGACGGAGAGTACAGGAGCCAGGTTTGAGGGAGGTGAGCTGTCGATGTCGAGACATTTTGGACGCAACTTGACTATCTGGAAGGGTTGATGGGAGGAGCAAGGAACTGCGGATCGTTCTACTGGTATGTGTATATATATATACAGCGTACTGGTCTGCGAGCATTCATAGACCACGATGCCTTGTATGCAGTTTGCTCTAGCCTAAAAGCTTCTTTGATCTACCAGCAGATTCTTTATCTGCATACGGATACATACCCGCATGCAGAACCTTTGTGTTCGTAGCCTTAGTAGTCCTAGCTCAACAACAACAACTACACTACAACTTAATAACAACCTTGGCAGCAGAAACGCCCTGCTTCTGCCTATCCAAACCAGCCTGAACCTTCTCGAGCCCGGTGCCGACGACAATCGGATCGGGCTTAGCACGCAGCTGCCCCGATTTTAGGGCCTGAGGGACAAAGTCCCTCCAGACGGCGTCAGCTACGTCTTGGTACTTGGTGAATATATTTGGAGCAAAGACTGTAATCAGACACCGACAAGCAGGTAATTAGCGGCACGACACGTCTGGCTAATATGAACCAGAGAGGGAGAGAACTTACGCCCCGAAATCCTAACACCAGGTGGAACGGTCTTAGGCGGCGCCGTCACCGTCGCAACGGTCCCCTTCAACTCAGCCAAGACACCCTCCCATCCGCCCTTGCCCACGGCATCGTACAGCCCGACGAACTTCTTGCCCGTCGCCCGGACGGCATCCAGGACCTCCGCCGTGACGTTGGGAGAGTGGTAATCCAGCACCGCCTTAGCGCCAAGGTCTTTCACGAGCGCTGCGTTCCGAGGCGACGCCGTCGCGACGACATCTAGCCCGGACGCAGTGGCTAGTTGAACCGCTGCGGTTCCGACAGAAGCTGAGGCGCCCCAGACGATCAGAACGCCGGTGGTAGAAGCGGACTTGCCGAGAGACGGATGGGGCAAGCTCAGGATATCGGACTGGTAGAGTCCTGCGGCGGCCGTGGAGATGGCAAGAGGGAGCACAGCGGCGTCCTCGTATTTGATGTCGGGTGGGATGGGAGACGTCGCAGTTTCGGCGGCTACTGTGTACGATTGGAAGCCGCCGTGCGAGGCCGGTTTGATGAATGGTAATGCATTACTTTTTGCGTGTATCAATTAGAATAATGTACTATGTATATAGCAGTCAAACTGCTTGGTGTAAAAGAGAGAGGGATACCTGATGACTCGATCCCCCACGGCGAATCTAGTGACTCCTGGTCCGACTTGCACGACCTCGCCGGCGATGTCAGATCCTATGATCCAGGGGAACTTCGTTACGAGTCCTCCTGAGTGGTTCAATCAGTCCATTTGACGATCCGTGGCTCCGTGGCTTTTGATGGGACTTGTATCATACCAGATCCCTATAACCATTAGCCTATGGTAATAGTCCTCAGCGTATAGTACTACACAGACACGTACCTGGACCTTCCAATCAGAAGGATTAACTGCCACAGCAGCATTCTTGACTACGACCTCTCCTTTTCCCGGACTGGGATACGGCGCCGTGTCGACCTTGAAGGGTTGACCCAGGCCAGTGAGCCAGGCAGCTTTGTTGGAAGACATGCTTGCTAGCTTTTGAATTTAGGTTAGATGGACAGCACTCACACAGAGGTGCATATGCAAGCTTGGATTGCTGCACTCGAGAAGTTTCCATGATCGTGAGACGGGATATATTTGTATCCCTTGTCGAGAATCAGGTCACATCAGCAGACGGTGATGTCACGATGAATGATGCCACCTAGTAGGTCGACCGGAGGATGTGATTATAAATCGAATTGCTGTACGGAGTAATAAGTACATACATACTCTTCAATCATTATTCAGAATTATGCAGGTGCGAGGAATGAGTCTGCACTGAGCGATAAGCTGAGGCTGACCTGACGTGACGCCACGGACTGAACGAAGCCGACGAAACGCTTCGACGGCGTTGCTTGTCTTCGACCTCAACATATCGGGAGATTCCCACCACAGCCATACTACTTAGTTATCTAATAATTAATTAATTAGCAATTCTCCAAACAGACCAGTGCCCAGGACCAAGCACTCGCGCCATCGCGCGGACGTCTTTCACCATCCCGCAGCTTTCGCATGCTGATTTGCCCGCGCCATCTCGCCTTGGAGGCCGTCGTCGACGAAAGATGAGGGGTTGGAGGTCGTTGCTGGGGCACGCCTCGGAATGCGCGCCGAGATCCGGTATAAAAAGGCCCATCATGGAAGAATGCAGGAGGGACCATTGTTCAATTCTTCTGGACAGCAGAGTCTCATCTTGTCTGTAGCTGAGCAAGCGTAAGCATGCCTTCTGCCGTGACGCAGCCGGCTCCCGCGCAGGGAACGCCGTTGGAGAAATACGTGCATGTCCCAGAGACGAAATATGATCGTGGGTTTCTGTTGTACACATGTTGCAGTGAGGAGATGGCTGATCGAATTGAATTGCAGTCGACTGGGCCAATCTGGTCACGCTGGATTTCGCCCAATATGATCTCCCTGGTGGAAAGGAGAGATTGGCCGAGCAGCTGAAGGATGCCGTTCATAAAATCGGTATTTCCCCTTTTTCCCCGTATTGGGTTATAACAGTTTGTTAATTAACACCTTGACCATGAACAGGCTTCTTCTACGTGACCAATTTCGGTCTCTCCCAGGAAGACATCGACCGGCAATACGCCATCGGCAAGGCCATCTACTCCCTCCCGGAGGAAGAACGACTCAAGTACCGCGCCAAGCTCGAGGAGGGCATCTACAACGGCTACCGACCCCTAGGAGCGGTCGAGCTGCTCCCAGGTCTCCGCGACAGCGTGGAGATGTACAACGTATTCAAGTTCCTCCCGCAGTACGACCGACCTCACCCGGAGGTCATCCGGGCGCACTACGCCGAGATCGAGCGCTTCCACCGCTTCGTGCACGAGAACGTCGTGTACAAGCTGCTGCGGCTGGTCGCCATCCTCCTCGAGCTGCCAGAGGACTACCTGATCGCCGGCCACAGCTACGAGGGCAACTCAGACTGCCACCTGCGGTACATGATGTCGCGGGCGCGGAGCAGCGCGGACGAGAACGCCAAGTACAACAACATCTACACGCGCGGCCACACCGATTTCGGCAGTCTGACGCTCCTCTTCCAGCAGCCTGTGGCGGCGCTGCAGGTCAAGACCCCCGAGGGGAAGTGGAAGTACGTCAAGCCCTATCCCGGCGGCGTCACGGTGAATATCGCCGATGCGCTCCAGTTCTGGACAAATGGGTACCTGAAGAGTTCGATCCATAGAGTCATAGCCCCGCCGCCGGATCAGGCGCATATTGACCGGTTGGGACTGCTGTACTTTGTGCGGCCGGGTGAGAAGCTCAATCTGAAGACGGTTGATAGTCCGTTGTTGAGGCGATTGGGCCTGTTGGACGGCGTAGAGGATGGAGATGTCACGGCGGGCGACTGGGTTAGGGCTCGTGTGCGCAGGAACTGGGAGAAGCCTCCTGAGAAGCTGGAGAATTTGACTTTAGGGGGCGTGAAAACTAGAGTTGTTTACGATTAGTTTGGTGGTTGTGGTTGCACTCCCGTACGACATAAATCTGTCGGTGCAATACCCCCCGTGTTATATCTACGTTAAAATACCCTGTAAAAGAGGCTTCGGATGGCTTCCGTCTCCCGAAGCTTGGCTTCATATCTCTTCCAATCTAACGACCAGATTCTGCGGTCTAGTGCTCGCGCGAGGCAGGAGTTGAGTGTCGCAATCAGCTGCAATGGGAGCAGATCGACGCAGCTGGCTGCAGTATATCTCGCCGGTGTCCGGAGAAATCTAACCATTGCGGAATACACTTAAGTCTCTTCTTTCTTCTCGTTGTTGCATAGAGAGCATTGGATCAGATTCAAGTATTTGTACAAGAATGGCAGAAACAAAGCCCACGCCCTCCGAACTGGAGAAGTACGAAGACACAGAGCCAACCGCGTCAATCCAGGACACAGAATTTCAGTTCCAGCAGCCTGAGTCTACCGACCCCTCCTCCCTCCGCGCCATTAGACGCAAAGTCGACCTGAGACTCCTGCTATGGTACTCCTTCGTCTACCTGATCATGCGCATCGACGTGTCGAACATCTCCAACACGGCCATCATCAACGTCGAGGACGGCGACGGCATCAAGAAGCAATTGGGGAATTTGTCCAGCGAGCAGTGGGCATGGGCGTTGAGTATTTTCTAGTTCGTCTATCTTGTTTTTACATAAACATAAATCCCTGGTATTATAACTGAATCATCTTGTGCTAATGCTATATGTCGCAGCTACCCGTACCTCTTCTTCGAACCGGTCTCGACTGTCCTCTTGAAACGATTCACGCCTAGGATTTGGATGTCTAGGATTATGATCACTTGGGTTTGTTCTCACACGAATAACATGCATGAATTTGGATCCAGCTCATGAATTACGCGTGTCTATGTTTTAGGGCATCATCTCCATGTGTCACGGCGCTACACGCAATTACGCAGGTATCTTGGCCGCGAGGTTCTTTCTAGGGCTGGCCGAGGCGGGATTTTATCCGGGTGTGCTGTAAGAACTCCCTCTCCCCAGTACCTACCTACCTAGGCAGTTTTACCTGCATTCTGGCTGCTGCTGCTGCTGCTGCTGTGCTTATCCCTACTGAAGGTACCATTTGAGCTTCTGGTATCCTACTGATCGGATGCCGTTGAGACTGGTTCGTGGGAGAGATCTCTATGGTTCCCCCTTCTTCGAGCATGGTTTATAATTATACACTTGCAGGCATTCTTCTACGCATCGGGAGTCTTCTCGGGGACCATCAGTGGATTGCTAGGTGTGTCATCTTGATACCGACTTATGTATATCTGTCTGCTAATCTGTCAGCGTACGCTATCTCCTTCATGAATAATGCCGGAGGCCTCGCCGGCTGGCGCTGGGTATGTAATACAATATACTCGAAGAAACACACGAGCTGAGCTGAGTGAATAGGTCTTCATCCTCGAAGGCATCCCCGCCGTGCTATGCGGGATATACACGCTCTTCTTCCTGCCGAATTGTACGTCAACTTTTCTTTTTTTGGGGGGGGGGGGGGGGCATCTCATTGCCAGCGGGACTAATTAAATCGACTATTAACCGGCTTCCAGTTCCCCAGACATCGTCTTTTCTATCCGCCGACGAAAAGAAATCCATCCTGTCTGCTCTCTCGGAGCACGCACCCAGCATGACGGCGAAGACCTTCAGTACAGCGCAGGTCAAGACGCTGCTCAAGGACCCGACGCTGGTCTCGTTCACGTTGCTGTGGATCACGCACGGAATCGGCGCGTGGGGTATTTCTTTCGTCCTGCCGACTGTCATCTATGAGTTGGGCATTAGTGGGACGGGCTCTGCTGTTTCGCAGCTGATGTCGATGGTTAGTTAGTCTCCTAGCCTGGTATACTATGCACATTTTACGTGGGTCGTTGTCGCTGATGTTGCTGGCTAGCCGCCATCGTCGCTTTCGTTCGTTATCCTGGTCATTCTGGGATATTTTATCCATCAGGGGAAAGCCAATAGTTGGATCGCTGCCACGGCGTGTGCGTTATCCTTCCCCCAGGGCTGCTGATGTGAGACTAACTGTTCCTCCATGATCCGTTCAGTGGAGGTCGTTTGCATTGTCAGCTACATCCTCCTCCTCATCGTCAAGACTCCTGTCGTCAAGTACATCTTTGTGATGATCGCCACTGCGGCGGGAGCGTGTGTGTATCCGATAATCTGGCCCGGTGAGTTTCTGTTCTACTGTTCCACAATACCGTAGAACAGAAGAGCAGCCGTTGGCTGACATGTGGCGAAGAACGAATCCGAGCGGCCAAAGGCACCACCACGGCCGCATTGGCGATTGGTGTTACCAATGTGTGTAATACCCCCTGTAGTATCCAGGACATACATCTCTTCCAGCCAGTGCTAGTATCAGTATCAACTAACCCATATCAACTAATCTGATATCAGGCCGCGGCGCAGTTCCAGGGCATCCTGGGCCCGCAAGTGTACCAGTCGAAATTCGGCCCGACGTATCGCGTAAGCTACGCGACTTCCATTGGGCTTTTGGCGGGAGCAGTGTCGAGCATCGCGGTGACTTGGTGGTTGATACGGAGGGGGGATCGCAGGTCGCAACACTAATTAGTTCGGGTTCACCAAGGAATTAACTTCAGTCGTAATAATGGCAAGATGAGTTGATAGAGCCTCTGAATAGCGACAAAAAAGCACATGAAAGCCGTGCCGTGGGCCTATCAGAAGAGAACCATAGTAAGAGCCACCAAGAATCCGGACTGCGATTTGCCTCCGCGAACAAGCCTCGGCTCAACGACCGCCGACAAAGTGCAAAGTGGGCCGCGGGACAGACGCCGACGAGCCCATGTGCACTCGATAAAAGAACCCTCCTCCTTCTCTCCAGTGTAGAAATTCCTGTCGTTCATTTCGTTTCATCGTTCGCTATAGACCGGTTCTTTGGTCCTCACCACTCGTCCAGCAGAACCCCGTCAGTTCCCTCGTCTCTAGCACTCTGCAACGGGGTTGTATCTTTCGGCCGACAAAATGGCTAGCAAACACGGCGATTATGATGCCGTACGGAAGGACATTGCAGCCCAGTTGAAGAAGCCGGGCTATGACGATGGGAGTGCCGCGCCAGTGTTTGTGCGATTAGCATGGTAGGTTTCATTCATTCCCTCTTTTGGCCCACTAGTCCCTCCTCTTCTGCTTTGCCACGAACGAACTGGGGCTGAGCTAACGTTGGAACAACGGCCGGGGAACGCAGGCACTCAGCAGGCACATACGATCTCGAAACAGACACAGGCGGATCGAACGGGGCAGGCATGCGGTATGAAGCCGAAGGCGGGGACCCAGCGAACGCAGGGCTGCAACACGGGCGCGCATTCCTCGAGCCCGTCAAGGAAAGACACCCGTGGATCACGTACGCGGATCTGTGGACGCTCGCCGGCGTCGTGGCGATCCAGGAATCCGGCGGGCCCGACGTCGCCTGGCTTCCAGGACGGACGGATCTCGTCAACGACTCCAAGGTTCCCCCGCGCGGTCGTCTGCCTGACGGCGCGCAGGGAGCAGACCACGTCCGCCACGTGTTCTACCGCATGGGCTTCGACGATCAGGAGATCGTTGCGCTGCTCGGTGGGCATAATCTTGGTCGGTGCCATGCGGATCGCTCTGGGTTCCAGGGCCCCTGGGTGAATAACCCGACGCGGTTCTCGAATCAGTTCTACAAGCTCCTTCTCAAGCTGGACTGGAAGCCCAAGACGCTGGATAATGGGATTAAGCAGTTCGTGTTTGTCGATCCGGACTTCCCCGATGAGGAGCCGCTTATGATGCTGCCGACTGATATCGCGTTGGCGACCGATCCGGCCTTCCGCACTTGGGTCGAGAAGTACGCTGAGGACCGCGATTTGTTCTTCGATCACTTCTCTAAGGCGTTCGCGAAGTTGATCGAGCTGGGCATCCGTCGGGATGCCGCCTCGGGGAAGATCCTCAATACCGATAATGTGCTGGGTGGGTATGTTTCGGCGCCCAAGAAGAGTAACACGGCCACGGGGCCTGCGAAGGCGAAGCTATGATGTTGTTTTCCCCATGCTGGACAGACGTGTCTGTTTTGATCCCGGAGTCGTCCTGGAAGGACTGGGCTTGTGCTTGATTCCCCGTTTTCTGTATAGATTCTGTAGAGACTAGCCATAGAATAGAATGGATGGAAAATCTTGTTCTATGCCAGGTTTCTTCTTGTCCCCGGCGAAGCACAGGCTTATATAAATCCGGGGTAAAGTGCGGGGAAGCTTAGTCGACACTGACTTCTACTGTCGCAGTTCTTACCACTAGAGTTCCGGGGGAACAACTTTATTAGCTAAAGAAAATTCATTATTTCATGCAGGCATGCTCATACTATGTGCTACAGGAGCCAGTTATAATCCTAGATCAAGCACACCTCCGCATTGGTGAAGCAATCGCCCAAATAAATCAATCAACTATGCAGTCTGTCAGCAATAAAATTACAAAGACTAATTACCTCGGTTTCAAACTTACTCTGCATTGGAGTCCAGGATCGGTGTCGCTGCAGGGTCAACTTTTTTCGTCTCCTCGCATTTATCATCTGCGAAATCGATACCCGAACAGAGTGCAGAATGTCCACATCTGGACTCAGAACCCGCTCGTAAAACAATATCGGCGCGCGAGTACCCTTCTTCCACCACTCTGCGGGAACACGGTCGTCTGGATGCGCGGGGGGAAGTCCTCCGACGATTAGTCCGAGATTTACCTGGCTGTCGTACATGCGAATATTACCGCCGTCTTGCTCTCCTCGCTGAGCATCCGTCCAGTACACGCGGTGATGTGCGCCCTGGGCGTATATTCCACCAATCCAGCGATAGGCGGCTGTTTGTATCTGTGCATGCTCGTCGGAGTATTTGAAAGTGACGATCCCCGTGTGATTCCGTATATTTATCTTGTCCTCCAGCAAGACGACCATGCGCATCGGTAGTCCGCCCACGGTTCTACGGAACGCTGGCTTACCACATACTGCACAGTTGTCAACAGGGGAGAAGTGACGGGCGAGAAGCCCCTCCATAGACACGCCATTTATGTCGCCATCACACGGATCTGGGGCGGCAAAGACGCTGTGCCTTTCGAAAACCTTCGCATCCGGCCGGCAGTCACAACCCCCGGAAATGTCGCGGTGGGAGAAGTGAAACTGGCCAAAGTTTTCAGTACAAGTTAGCCACATACGCCGTAAGTTGCTCATTCCTGTAACGTCAGTGCTTGCTTGGAGAACTTGCCAAAAACGGTCTCGCTGGTCAGCGCTGGTTTCTGCGGAATAAACCTCCCAGTTCATATCGGTTACCTCGATGAACTGCCGCTCGAGTTTTGTGAAACGATCTTCCCGTCCATTGCTGCGGTCAAGTATGGTAGACCCGGCATCAAGTAGCTTCCCGGCCACGATCATTGAATCGACCGCAGAGGAGCAATTCCGATACACAGGTCCACGCCCACGGTATTGGTACAGAGTCCCTCTAGGGTCAAATTGGCACATGTCCTCCGAAAGAGCTACGCGAGAGGTTGCAGGGAATGACCTGACCACTGCTTTGAGCAGATCTTGTCGGGTTGTTGCTGTCAGTGAGGGGCGTGCAGTCTGCGAGAAAGTGGCCGGATGCCGCTCCAAGGATTTATAGACGAAGCGCATCACCGCACGCTCGATAGATTCTGCAACACTGACAGCTAAGACTGGCTTAATAGTTGTCTTCATGTTATTGATGCCAGTAGATACCACATCCAAAGCTTCCAGCCTCTGTTTCATCATTCCCACACCTGAGAACTTCGCCGCGGCCCGCCTTCGTCGGCGGAAACCAGCGGAAAGCATGGCTTGGGAAACGGGCTGAGATAGGTTGTTCGCGTTCTTCGCAGGCAATTTCGATAGATTACTCTTCTTAGACACCATTTCATCTAGCTGACGTTTTCGATTTCTCCTGTTCAACACGTTTGCAATCAGCCATGGCACTCGCAATGCAATGCTAAACAAGACACATCCTATAAAAGTCCGAGGGACGACAGCCTTCCACTGACCAAGCTGGAAAATAAAACTGCTGCACATCGAGATCAGAGATGTCCAGTGGTGTCTCAAGCGGCCGAAGGTATGCCGGCATGAGGCGCGCAACTTGAGGGTTAGGAGGATCAGGATAGTAACGGGAAATTGGAAGCGGTCGTGGCTCGCACGCCGGATCTAGGAGTCTGGGGCCAGCGTCGCGAGTGAAGTCTAGAAGCTCGTCGATTGTCTTGGGCCGGTGGGTTTCATCCTGATAGTAAATGAGCTTTCGAAGCGCCTTCAAGCGCTTTCCGTTTGTCACCGCACCTTCTATTCCCGTCGTGATTCCCCAGAAATGAAAGGTAAGCAAGTTGTCTAGTTCGGTTCGCGTGAGTTGGCTCAACAAGGGCAAAGCGGCCTCAAGAGCAGGATAGCTGTCAGGCGGATCTGGTAGGTCAGGAAGCGGGTAAGGCAGGTATCGAAGCGGAGGGTTAGCATTTGCCTGGGTCATGTCAAGCTTACGTTTATTTCCGGAGGCCATTCTGATCGATGTGCGATAAACTACTAGCCAGTCGGGCAAATACTTAGACCTAGAGACGATGAGAACTTTGTATGTAACAGCAATAGGGAAGGTAGACTTTGAGGGAGTCCGAAGTAAAGAAGAGCAATGGGAAGATGATGGCAAGGAAAGGGTCAAACAACAGAGGAATCGCAGCCGCCTATATAGTCCGACTCAAACAGGACTCCGGAGTAAGCCTATATTCGAGACAATGCCATAAAGAAAGCGCTTTGTTCCTTGAGTTAGACGCGCAACGAGGACTGAAAGAACCCTAAGTGGTAAAGACTCCGCCGTCTTCTGTCAAGTCACTTTCCCATAAGACATGATTTGCGTGCCTAGGTTTCCTAGATGAGACTATCCTTTAAACTTGAAGCGTTCCAGGTTCTGGAAACCATAGAAATGCTGCCTCCTAGACAGGGTCGGCGCTCCGGTATAGACTCGGCACATTGTTGGTGAGTCTGACGGGAGCCTTCACTTAGTTTCGTGGTTATTCCACAAAGCAAACACAGAATCAATCTACCTCTGTTTCGAAGAGTTGATTGAAAGAGAAACAGGAACGTCTGAAAGAACTCGGACAAGGGAGTCAGGCCAAGGTTCAACGACAAATCCGTTGTCCTCTGCTGCAAGAACTCAAGCCTTGAAGAGCAAAGCACAATGGGATCGACAGTCTTCGGCATCAACCTGCCGATATCAGAAGCACCCTTTATCGTTAGCATAGAATTGTCAGACAGCAAAGAACCAATCCCGGAGACGTAGTAGACAGACAACAACTATGACCGTCCGTTGTACATAATATCACGTGACAAAAGCATGAGCCAATAAATAGACTAGCGTACTTCCAAGCGAGCCCTTGGCGCACTATACCAGAAATAGCTAGTGCAACATTACCCGATCCCACAACGGACAGCCAAAGTTCGGCGGACACAGCGCAGAGAGACTTCACCTCTTCCTTACCTCGCTGTCGACAAATTCATCGCGATAACCGTTCGCGCCCATCGCCCATCATGTGTACGTGAAGTCCCCTAACCTGTCTAGATGAAAAGCAGAGCAATGCAAATGCACCGATTATATTTCTGGCCGGAGATTATGGCAAATTGGAAAACGCTGGTTGCGTGCAGGAGGAGAAAGCTCGCATCTGGAGGCTGACGATTTCTTGTGTTGTTGTTCTTTAGCGCTCGTGACCGGCGAGAAGTCGAACTTCCAGTTCATTCTGCGTCTGCTCAACACCAATGTTGACGGTAAGCAGAAGATTATGTACGCCTTGACTAAGATCAAGGGTGTTGGTCGTCGGTACTCCAACTTGGTCTGCAAGAAGGCCGATGTCGATCTGAACAAGCGGTGCGTTTCACATACTTCTCCTTTTCATCAAGTGGAGAGATTAGGGGATATAAAAAAAAAAAAAAAACAAAAACGAGAAGGAGGTTAATCTACCGAAGAAGGAACACCACGAACTAATATGGATCCATGCAAACACAGTGCCGGTGAACTCACCACCGAAGAACTCGAGCGCATCGTCACCATCGTTCAGAACCCAACCCAGTACAAGATCCCGACCTGGTTCCTGAACAGACAGCGCGACATCAACGACGGCAAGGACTCCCAGGTGCTCTCCAACGGTCTCGACAGCAAGTTCCGTGAGGATCTCGAGCGTCTGAAGAGGATCCGCTCCCACCGCGGTCTCCGTCACTACTGGGGTCTGCGTGTCCGTGGCCAGCACACCAAGACCACCGGTCGTCGTGGTCGTACTGTCGGTGTCAGCAAGAAGAAGGGTGGTTAAACTTGGGGAAAATCTTACTGCCGCTTTTTCTTCTTTTTTTTTTGTGGGATGCCTGCTTTTTTACATCTGTTCTGTTCCTTGACCTCGCTGGCATGGGTTCGACTTCTGTACGTTGGTGGGACGGACGGAGTATGCACCGGTCCGGAATAAAAAAAAAAAAAGAGGAAATCTATCGATCAAATCAATCATACCAATACAATGTGAAATGAATCTGAACATGCGTGTCTATCCTGGCTTTGTCTCGTTTCCTACTATGCATGGGAAAGTGCCATCATGGCCATTAAGAGGAGATGGAGATGGCTAGTAAGCTCTGCCTACTTGACTACAGCTACACGCACCGTAATCGGTCTGCTACAAAATGGTTCGGAATCTCGATGACAACTGTATCTTCCAATTTCCACTCTAGTTACGAATCAAGCATGTTCCAGAACAAGGGAAAGAAAAAAGTAACGATTGCAGAGATGACCAAAGTGTCATCTCTAGTACCACTCTCCGCCGATCCAGCGGTTGAGGAACTCAAGACTGGCCGCGGGCTGGTCCATGGGAACCATGTGGCCACCACCGTAGATGCGTATATAGGTGAAGTTGCCAGAGGACTTGATCTGGCCAATTTCCTCACCGTCTTCGGTGCTCGTAAGACCCGTCAACTTAGTAGTGGCAAAGTCGACGTGTCCGGGCCATTCGAGAGCCTCGGCCCAAGCCTTGTTGCCCAGCCAGTTGCAGATGAAATCAGCGTCTCCGGCATAGATCAGGACGGGAATCTGCTCGAGCAGCCCAGGAATGAGGCGGTGGTAGGGCTTCATCCAGTCGCCGTGGAAGAGGAAGTCACGGTTGACATCAAAGTTGCAAGAGTCGTAGCCCTCGACTTCAGCGCCAAGAGCCTTGATAACCTCGGGCTTGTTAAGGAACTCGGTGATGTAATCCATTTCCTCATAGCAGAGGCTACCGCCCTTGCACTTCTGACGGACATCATAGGGGTTCTGTCCCGTACGCTGGTAAGGAGCAAGGAGGGCATTGTTACAGTAGATGGAGGCTGGGACACAGGTCCAGGCACTCTCACTGTTGTAGCAGGCTTGGATCATCGACTGGCAGCGGGGGAGGGCATTGTCCATAGATTGGCAGGTACTCTCATCTAGAACAGCGGGGTAGCCACCTTCACCGCAGGCCATTGGTCGATAGTACTCGTATTGGGTGAGGCCATCGGTAAGACCGTTGCCGATCGCAACAGTCTTGAGGTTAATGTTACGATTCTTGTGAGAAAGGATCTCCGAAGCGAAAACTGGGATGTAGTGACCGGCGTAGGATTCTCCGGTAATGTGGAAATCCTGCTTCGTATATTCGGGAAACTTCTTGAAGAAGAGAGAGAGAAGTGCATAGACATCCTTGCCAGCAGCAACGGAATCAGAAACGGAAGAACCGCTGTATGAGTAGCCAGTGTTGACAGGCTGGTCAAGGAAGATCACTGAAGCATTAGAGTTCCACGAGTACGGATTGTGCACAGGCTTGCCACTCTTATCGATGATGCTAGGGCCCAATTCCATGAAGAGACCGGTGAGGGAGGAGCATCCGGGGCCCCCATTAAGCCAGAGGACGACGGGGTCATTCACAGGATCATTGCGAGACTCGAAGAACCCTGGACGAGAGTCAGACATAGATCTATTCAGGGATAGTGTTTTAGATGGGAATAAGACTGACAGTAAAACAGATGCTTATCGTTCTCGTTATCATCCAGATAGCCGGAATACTGCTTCACAGCGGGATCGACTCCGAGCGAGCTGGGGTCGACCTTCTTGACCCTGAGATCGTAGGGTTCAAGTTTGCCGTCAATTTCCCGCTCTTTCTGACCATCGGTGCCAGTGACCCAGATACCCTGGACGTCCGATCCACGGACAATGTGATCCCAGTACGAGTCGGGGCGACGCCGACTTGGCTTCGGCAGCGAGGGAGAAGGCAGGTCATCTTTAGTGGGAAAGAAGTAGGACGCTTCATCCCACAGCTCCTTGATATCCTCCCAGATCGAGTTCAGCTTATCGGAACTCAAGGTGTCCGATGTGGACTGGACGGGCTCCGGCACTGATTCAACATCACCGCTTGGAACCTCGAGGACCTGCTGAGCAGGAGGAACGGCCGCGATGGCCGCACCGATAAGGAGTGCTGCTGGTGCGAATCTCATCTTGACCAGGAGCGTGCCGAGATGACGAAGGGGTGAACAGGTACCTTGGGGCTATCTAGGCAGCAGCTCACATGTCAGTACGTTATCAGGCCCCAGCGACACACAGGGATTCAAGAGGGAGTCAAGGAGGAATGAGGCCCTACAATTCGAACCACAAGGACGCAGACTTGTTGATGAAATCAGTCAAACGAGCAGATGGAAAGAGGGAATTGGAAAGATAAGAGAAGAGAGAGAGGGAGTAAGTAGCACGAGAGAAGGTTGGGGAGCAACCCCGTCGGAGCGCAGGACGATGACAACTGCCCAGTGGTTGTCCGGGGATCGGCCCGATAGAGGGCAGCCAATCAGGGCACGGCAGGTGACGTATCGACTGGGATGAGTCAGCGCGAGTCACGGGGGGGTATTTTCGGAGACCCGCCAGCGTCATCATCGGGGCTGGAGAATTCAGTTTCATCGTGCTGTAGATATTATTGTTGCTGTCGTGATACCCTTTGCAGTAGACTGGCGCTGATCTTTGACATAACGTGGAGTGCGCTGTTTTTCTTTGTCCGTGCCCTTCTTAGGCCCTTGGACATCATCCTTTCTTCTTCGATTTTCGTAGCAGACTTCTCAAAATGGTTATCAATCAACCCTCAAATCAGATCAAATTTACAAACGTCTCGATAGTGAGGTTAAAAAAAGGTGTTGTTTGCGGATATCTATCTATCTATATATCTATCTATCTACCCCCTCCCTGAAGATGAAAAAAATCCGACTAACACATGTTCTATGTATCAAGGCAAGAAACGCTTCGAACTAGCCTGCTACAAGAACAAACTCCTCGAATACCGCTCCGGCGCCGAGACAGACCTAGACAATGTCCTGCAGGTCCCGACGATCTTCCTATCCGTCCAGAAAGCACAGACCGCCCCATCCGCCGAACTAGCCAAGGCATTTGGCCCGGACGTGCCCCTAGATCAGATCCGGCAGGAAATCCTCCGCAAAGGCGAGGTGCAGGTCGGCGAGCGCGAGCGCAAGGAGATCCTCGACCGAGTCGAGAAAGAAGTGCTGGATATCGTGTCCTCGCGACTCGTCGACCCGACTACGAAGCGAGTGTACACGCCCGGCATGATTTCGAAGGCGCTCGATCAGCTCACCTCAGCTAGTGCACAGCAGCAACAGCAGCAGCTGGCGCATGGTGCGGTTGTGGATGAGAAGGGTGGTGCTGGTGGTGGTGAACGGAAACCCGTCTGGACGGGCGTCTCGTCCACCAAGTCTGCGAAGAGCCAGGCGCTGGAAGCTATGAAGGCGCTTATAGCATGGCAGCCGATTCCGGTCATGCGAGCGCGGATGCGACTCCGTATCACATGTCCGGTTTCGCTGCTCAAGCAACCAGTTAAAGTCGGGCAGACAGTAGGTGCCGGCGAAGATGAAGAGAGAGAGAAGTCGTCGGCAGGGGGGAATAAGTCCCGTAAAAAGGGAGCAGGAGGAGGGGGAGGAGGCAAGAAGTCGAAGGCCCGGCAGCAACATGACTCGGATGCCGAAGCGGGCGGCGCATTAGAGGCAGAGCAGCCATCGGCCAAGCCATTGACCAAGGCCGCCCCCGGTACCGTCAAGGATAAGATCCTGAGCTACATTGAGTCCATCGAAACTCAGGAAGTAGTCGGCGGTGATGAGTGGGAAGTAGTAGGGTTCGCACTGCCAGGAGCATTTAAAGTGCTGAACGAGTTTGTCGGCAGCGAAACCCGTGGACGGGGGAGAGTGGAAGTGCTAGACATGGCCGTGACACATGAAGACTAGCTAGACCTGTAATGTACTGATTGTGTATATGCATATGCGTTTTATGAGTTTTTACATAGGTTCCCTAAGTGATAGGACAAGGTTCCTGAGATAAGGTTCACAAAGTTTGTAAGAAGGCTTGTCGAATAGTCGGTCTGCAACTGCAACGGGGTCGAAGAAACTTAGGGCTCGACTCTCTGGGCACTGTACAGTCGGAACCTCCCACACATCCTTAGTCCTTGAACATAGGATACATTCTATTAGAGCACGGAATCGCGCACTGCATATATATGACTTCTTAAATCTGACCGCAACAGCTATTGTACAGCACCCAGCCTAGAAGCGCCCCGAGCAGGGTTGTTCGCGCCCGACATGCAGCGCCACCGAGGCTGACGCTCCTGCTACACGACGAGATTGATCATTAGAGCAGAGAAAATGTGCCTATAAGACAAGACAAGTAAAGCTAGCATAGTGAAATGCATCTACATTCTATTGGATTTCTATTTGCTTGAAATCTGATGGTACACGGTGCGAACAATATCCAGATCCCACCTAATCATCTAGATGTATGTACTTGTCTTTCAGAAGTCGTCTATAGACATAACCAACATATTTTTGGCCGTTGGCAGGACTACCATGGTCCCCCAGTTAGAAAAAAAAAAAGAAAAGAAGAAAAAGACAGCGCAATCGCCACCGGCAATGCGAAATCGCACATAACCACCTGTACAGGGAATCCATCAATACAATGGAAATGCAGGCGTCTCCTTGGTGGAGAAAGTCTGCAAATGGTATACGCTCTTCTGGAAAGGGAAGAGGGACAGAGTAAGGAAATAGGACGAGCGAACTTCGACAGACCAGGTCGGAGTACGCCAGGGAGTCGCCGAGACATGAATGAGGCATAGTGGGGTTTAGGGCACAAAGTGGATAGAAGCAAAGTAGGTATCGAGGGCATAAGACAATTATAGGTAAGATATGAAGAAAAAAAAGGAACGACAGCTCAAGCTGTTCACCATCAGGCGCAGATCCGTACAGAGTCTAGTGCTCTGCTTAGATCTTCGGGGAGAAATGGCAAGCCGGCCTGGCTAAATGGTCTGAACTTTGGTGACACAACACGCTCGTTTGGTGACGCATGTCGAATGGATTCCTTGATTTGGGCGATCGAATCCAGTCGAAGTCCGTCACTGTTGCTAACCAACGTTGATAATGAGCTGCCTACACTCTCTGGATCAACGGCTGTTGACGACCGAGACCCTGTCTCACGTAGTGAATCTGACGTCTCTGATGGCTCGGATGGCAGTCTGGAGGCGTCCATTGGAACTAGAGTTGTTTCGTCAGCAAGAGAACAAAACAAAAAAAAAAAAATACTGTAATGACGCATGTCCCAACATACCATCCGGTGCTACCGATTTATCAAGAGGGTCAACGTGTTCATCGTTTTCTTCTTGTGCCTGGCCATTGCCATTCTCGCGCCTGCTCGTCATCGCCTCGGGAACAGTGGTGCAAGGGGAGAGGCACAGATCGGGAGACCGACAACGCTCCGCCATGGCAGCCTCGAAGTTCCAGGCAGCCAATCTCTTCTGATGCTCGCGGTCGAACGGTCCGCGGAACTTGGAAGGCGGGCATTGCCCTCGACGATAGTACTCGACCCTAATGCCATGACAATTGATCTTGCCGTCTATAGATACACGCTTGTTGGAAGGGCGACCAAACACTCGTTTGACCTTCTCGCGGAACGCCATTGTTGATGGGTTGATGGATAGAACTGGTGGAGGGGACAGAAGGGATAGATAGATTGAACGGTTCGATTAGGGCCAGAGATAAGGATACCACGTTGCGAATCTCACGGTAGCGAACCACTCCCGAAGAGGGAACGGGCGCAGAGGAGAGTATGCAAGACGAGCGGTACTGGTCGGGGCAACGTCGGTATCATCGTTTGCATGCAAGATGACAAGTGATTGAAGAGAGGGGGGGAAGGGGGGAGGGAAAAGGTGAAGAAGAACGAAGAAGAGTAGAGGAAGGAGAATGGTGGGGACTAAAGAGAAGAAGAAGTGGATATAGATATGAACGACAATAATGCAAGGCTAAAGTAGGATAAAACGGAAGAGACGTAGGAACGCTACCTAGGTATGGGGCACTCCAGGGCGAATGAGAACAGGGGTGGGATAAGACACGCAGAACAAGCCGCGCCGGGCGCCGAGAGTGCGACTGTGGGGATGGATTATTCGCGCAAAGAGTCCGGTTCAGAATCCTGCTATTGTTATTATTATTATTATTTAGGTATTATTATCGTTAACTGGATAGGTAATAATAACAGGTATGATAGAATCGAGATATCTACCTCCGGTCCGACTCATGTTTCACCCTGCCGCTCGATGCCGGCTTTTACGAGAATAATAAATACTCTCTTGCTCTTAAACAAGGCAGCCACCAGGTTTTCGTATCCGGCCATTCAACGCAGACTTCGTGGCGACGCAATGCGAGGAGAAATGCCGCATTCGACGATGGCGTTTGTGTAGGCGAGAATATTATAGCGCCCCATTCAGGGAATGATGTACAGAGTTACTCTGTATATCGCCGTCCATTCAAATGGCGATCCGCACCTGCAGGTGGTGGTCGGGATGGTTCCGAGTCTTGGCCGAACTCAGGCCAAGCTCAACTTAAATGCTAGATGCCACCACCACGGCTCCAGACAATTCGACAAGAGCGTTGATATGCTTCGATGGGAGATCATAGTGGGGTCGCCACGATGACCATCTCTCGGTAAGTGACGTGTTTTGCCCTTGCCGATACCGTCGTCGTGTCGGGTCGTGGGACCGACCGGCTATGACGGATCGCAAAGGCAGAGTCTGGTCCGGGTTGCAACTTGCAAGTGCTATATAGCATCTGCAAGCGATAATAATAATAATAATAATAATAATAATAATAATAGTAATGTGTGGCGGGGGGGCAGGGTTGCCTGCAGCGAACTCGGGGACGGCGGTAGCAGATGCGCCAATCGTGGGGGGCAAGGCTTTGCGCCGACGAGAGTAATCAAACCGACCACGGTTGACTGCGGGCGACAGCGATGATAATGATAATGATAATAGTTAATAATAATATTAGAGGATGGCGATGCCGTGGGTGAGTGCGAAGAGGAGGGTGTTCCGCGCACTGTAAGTCCCACTCGGCACGGCATTTCCGGCGCGTCTCGCGTGACACTATACTCACGTGATATGTTTGCTAGTGATGCAAACAATCACGTGATGATGTCGCTCCAACGTCACAGGGCACGTGCCCTGCCCGTCGGTCGCTGTCAACAAGGACAGGATGCGATCAGTCCGACTGCGTTTCCAGTTTCTCCAGAGTAATAATTAGGTACACCGGTGTACAGGGGGTTATATTCAGCCTGGTGCTACCGAGGCACACAGCTATGCACTGTGTCGACCTCTGTATGCCTATTTTGCAGTTGTGGTCACGTTTCCTTAGCCAGGCACCGATAAATGCTTGTTCTTCCAGTTCATGCAGGCACGGCACAGCAAAAAGTAAAAATATAAATATATCGAGGACCAAATCCCACGGCTTGCTTAGACGCCTTACACGTAGCCAGTAGCATCCAGTATGCTGTAGGATACCTAAGAGAATGTGAGGAGTAACAATAAAACGGCCCAAGTCCCCATCACAACGCTCAACGACCCCCCACCTTGCTCGCCGTTTCCCTGAGAATCATGGCCAGGAAAAAAAAAATGCAGAGCACAGCTCCATTCATTGGTCCTTCCAATGTTGGGAGCATGCTTCTCGCCCTCCAGCTGCAGTCCGAACTGGTCCAGACAAAGAGGACCTGTCTCAGAACTGTTGATTCCCAGTTACCTGGGCTGGGTACCTAAGCAACCTCCCGAAGCCTTGCTGCTTTGTTTAGCTTGTGTACCTCCCAGGTAGCCTGAGTCTATCTCGCCTTGCTGCCAGTTTCCCTTGCACAACATTGTCTGAACGGAACTACGTCGACTATATATCACTTTGAGGTGTATTATTCCCTTTTCTGGCCCGCCCGTTCACTCCGCTTTCATAGGAGCCTGGACTCCTATTTGATCTGTGCGCGCAATTTCTCCTTTCGCCTTTAGCTAATTAACGTCCGCGACCGTCCGTCCACTTTCGCAGCTCGCAACTCCCCCATACGTAACCCGCAAACGACGCAAATCCTCTCTTTACAGTATCCGCAATGGCCAAGAAAAGTGGAAAGAAGGGAAAATCCAAGAAAGGAGGTGGCGGAGGTGCTGCGAAGAAGGCTGCCCCGACCCAGAATGTCGCGTGAGTTGTTTAAACCATTTACCCCGTGCAGACGACAGACATAGCTCAGTTGTCCTCTGCCTAAGTGAAATTGCTTTCTAATTTTTTATTATTCTGGCGTCGATTAGCTCCGCAGGACACACCGTCGAAGACCGCTCCGTATACACTGACGGCGAAACCGACAAGTCCAGTGCCCAGTCCGTCGAAGCCTCTACTACGACTCCCACTGCTCCTGATACCGAGTCCAAGACTCCTTCCGCGGCTCCGTCTCAGATCACTGAGGAACAGCCAAGTGCGGACAAGGCGGAGGATGCCGCGCTGACGGAAGACACAGGCAAGAACGGCATCCAGGATGCGGTGGACAAGGTGCAGGCGTCCAAGGCAGGTCAGGTACCTATCCTCGACGCCAACCCGCCTGAGAACGGTATGCACAGCAGATCCATCCTACACTAGAAATTACCATGCCAGATCATTTTGAATTCCCCGGGCCTCTAGCTAACCTATCTTCCATAGGTATCTTGCCCGAAGTTCCTAGGAAAGAATCTTCTGCATTGCCTACTTGCCCTCCCGGTGAGCCGTTTCGCGACACCAAGGTCGACAAGGATGAGACCGCACCGGCCGATGCCCCTGCGCAGGTTGAAGTTGCTGCCTCAACAGCAACCCTGCCTGAACGGTCTAAGGAATCCGACCAAGAGAAAGACGCGACCACAGACTCTAGTTGTCCGGCGAAGCGTCCGTATGAGAAGAGCCTTTTCGCCAAGGAGGAATCTAAGCCTCCCAAGATCGCGAAGGTGGATGAGTCGACTTCCGCGGAGCCGCAAGAAAATACCATCCAGCCCACTTCCCAGGACCCAACGAAAGAAAACTCTACCGAGCTCCCGAAAACCGAACCTATTGGTGCCGCGGCCGTCGAGCCCGAGACAACTCCGGACGTGACTGCGAAAGCACCTAAGGATGTGCTGTCCTTGAACAAGGAGGCTGTTCCACAGAGCAATACAGAGTCGACCAAGGACACGGCTCCTTCCGCAGCTACTAATGCCGGACCGGGGGAAGAGAATGCTCTGCCTAACAAAGAAGAACAATCTACGGGAACGGAAGCTCAAGACCATATGACCAGCCCCGCAGCTGAGGTGAAAGCGCTAGAGAAGGAATCAAACGTCGCTGAGGTTTCCGGCGTAGCCACAGGTGACGTTGCTGCCGTTCCGGTAGAGTCGACCGACAAGGCGCTAGCGACTACGACGACCGACGAAGCAGCAGCAGCAGCAGTAGCAGCAACAGCCGAACAGCCTCAAACATCCGTCACTACCGGTCTCCGCGACCCTGTGGAGGCTACAACAGACAACGCGCCCAAATCGGTCACCAGTACCAACGACGAAAGCCAAAGCGTGAATGCCACTCCAGCGACCGCAAAGCAAGACAAAGGCCTCCGCGCCGAGCCATCCTCTTCGGATTCAGAGGACAGCGAACGAAGGCTCAAAGAAGAGGAACTGCGCAAGGCAGAGGCGCGAGTACAAGCTCACAAGGGCGCGATCCGTGACCTCATGACGGACGAAACGAACCCGGAACTCAGGGCCCAGACCCAGCCCCAGGCGGAAGAAGCAAAAGAGGAGGAATCTAAAGAGGCGGCGGAAAAGAATCTTCCGAAACAACAACAAGGAGGAGAACAGAAAGCTCCTCCCCCTCCTCTTACATCTACCCAGAAACAGGACGAGCCTGCTGCTGCCGCCGCCAACGGCAAAGCCGATACGGACAAGAAGACTTCTGCCGAGACGCCAGCCGCTAAGACCAAGGAGGCCGTCGCGGCCGCGAAAGCGGACCGCAAGAAAGGCGGCGTTTGGTCCTGGCTTAAGCGGAAAGTTAAGGGAGCTTGACTTAGGTTGGTCAATCAA
Organism: Byssochlamys sp. BYSS01; assembly: GCA_002242795.1. Taxonomy (NCBI): domain Eukaryota; kingdom Fungi; phylum Ascomycota; class Eurotiomycetes; order Eurotiales; family Thermoascaceae; genus Paecilomyces; species Byssochlamys sp. BYSS01. The sequence goes on from NIXA01000035.1 coordinate 95,929, forward strand.
TCACCTTCTCTCCTTTCTTGTCCATGGTATGAGTGGACAGGGACAAGTGCTTCTGGTGCTGTGTTTTACTATGGTATGGCGGAAAACTTTGAAAAAAAAAGAAAGAAAAAAAAAAAAAAAACCACAAGGGATAGATAGTATAAGGGCTCTACGGCTTAGAGAAAAATGTGTAAAAGTAATACAAGTGAGGAGTAATAAGAAAAATGGAAAAGAAAATTTGTTGCTGACCGGGATATTGACCTTGTCATTATCATCAACATATAAAAACTAATTAGCTGCTCTACAAATCGTGGCTTTAAGCTTAACAGTTCGTCTCTCGTCTCTCCCTTTCCCGAGGGCCTTTTCGTTCCTCCTTTAATGATAATCTTTATTCATATACAAATGTGTAGTTTCTTCCATGATCTTTTTGAACCCCAGTAATTCATAAAATACACTAAATAACACAATGCTACCTATTAAGATGCACAGTGAATCAGAATGCTAAACCACCATGCCGATACCAGTACCAATGCTGTGCCCACAACTTGTACAAACCAGTATCTCACCTCAAAGAATCTAATGCAAACATATTAGGATTGAAGTAGGAATATTCAGTACACATGCATGTATGTAAATTTTGCAAAATGCAAATGCAAATGCAAATGCAATATGGACAAGAATTAGGATTCGGAACGGGCAAATCGGCTCTTCTTTCTGATCTGAGGCCCATATCGGAAGAATATGTACCTGGATTGTGTTAGCGTGAAATCTTTTTAGGAAAAAAAAAAGGAAGGAGATCTGCAGCGTACGGAAAAGGCGCCATAGCCACAGTAAGAAATGCAAGCAATGATGTTGCCCAGTGGTATCCCAGGCGGTTATACACTGTTCTCGGTCAGATGCACATTCATAGGTAGGTAGGTAGTATCTATCTATCCACTCGTGGGCTTACTCTGGATTCCAAATAGGGGAAATATGCCGCCGAATGATGACCGGGCGAAACTGTTGGCGGCCAGTGCGCTCGCTGCATACGTGGGATATGCGTCCACTAAGAATGTGAAGATGCCCGTGTACACCAGGACCATCCTAGGCGCAGTTAGCTTTGGCATAGCAGCGACGATGACGACGACGACCATAAGCTTGACACTCACCCCATCGCGAAAACAACACTGCCGATAATTGGCGCTATCCAATGGACATCGGAATAGACTGTCCATGCGAAAATGAATAGCCCGATTGACACAAGTGGGGATCCCGCGATCGCTGCAATGGGCCAGTTAGCATTGTTTGAAATCCCGAGTCATCCGGCAGCACTCTCCAATGTGAACGGTTGCACAGACATACCTGGCGGCAGCCGCCATTCGGGCAGGAAATCCTCTGTCGACTTTCCAGATGCCTTCCCATACTTGTGTTCCAATCGGATGTAGTTCCGACGCCAAAAAGGATCAGTGAGGATGCCAATTGACATGCCCACGAGCAGACCCAGGAAAGCACAACCACACTGCCACATTCCAAAGCCATACACATGGGAGAAAACTAGGGGAAAGGCACCAAAGAACAGGTACAGAATCCCCAGAAGGATTGCCGAGAAAATACAGAGGTTCAGACACATTGGCTCTAGAGTCAAGAGCAGCAAAGGCCTATATGTGGACCGTAGCACTGTCTGCAGCACTGAGCGCCGCAACTTCTCAATAGGAGCGACCCATCTCTCGTCCCCCGTCTCCTTACGGAGCTTTTGGGCCTTGCGTCGAAGCAATCTGGCGGAAGGACGTTAGAATCAAGTTCACGGGACGGGCCAGGGAAGGAAGGTTAGCCAACGTACACCGGATGATAAGTCTCCGGGACAAACAGAACGATTGAAGCTAACAATACTCCAGCCCAGATAAGAAGGACATAGAACGACCATCGCCTATACCAGTTAGCCCTTAATCCGACGCAGGAGGGGAGACAGTCGAAACGAACCAGCGAGTGAACTCATTTATGAACCCTCCCGTCCTAGGAGGAGTCTGTCAGTTCATAAAAAAAAAAAGAGAAGAAGGGAACGATGAGCCGATATACTAGACATACAGAGGACCAATCACGGGCCCAATGAAGGGACTCGCCGTGTAAATCATCATCGGCGGCCCCAGTTGCTGCCGATCAAACATGTCACCGACAGTGCCGCCAGCGACGCTGAGAAACGCGCTGCCCACCAGACCATTGAAAAAGCGACCGACGAGCATGGTCTGTATGTTTTGGGCCACAGCGCATGGAATTAACCAGATCAAGAAGAGCGTGAAGGAGACGATGTAGATGAGCCTTCGACCATAGAACTAATGCGGCCTTAGCGAGATTGAAAAGACAATCTTCTGTGAAAATGGACATCAGACGAACCTCAGACAATGGCCCCATGAATAACGGCCCAACTCCTACAGTTCATCCGAGTCAGCAACAGTTAAACCACCGGACAACCTGCACCACATGGACAGAAGGTCATCTCACCAAGACCGAAAATAAAGAGCGAAAGCCCCAAGGTGGCAACGATCCGTGAAATGCCAAATTCCTTCATGATCTGCCCATAGGTGGTCGTGTATATGGACGAGGTACAAGTACTGGGAGCAATTTAGAAGAAAGCTCATCGCCAAAGGGTAAAGTAGAAAAAAAAGAAAAAAAAAAAAGAAAAGAGAGACCATAGACTCACACGCAGAGCGATCCCGCCGAAACGATGATCGTAATCACCCACTTTCTCGCCATACTCATACTCCTTGGATTCGTCGGATCGTTCTCCTCCCAGCCAACGATGAACGATTCATCATCACCAGCCACAGCGGCTTCCGCTTCCTTCTCGACGTCTTCATCCGCCTCGATGCAGCTATAGCCATCATTCAAGGACCAGCTGCGCTCGATCGACCGGCGCGAACGGGTGGGTTGTAATTTGTCTGTTAGCTCGGTGTCTTCACGAGTAAGATCGGGGCGACTGGGTGACGCAAGAGTCTCCTCAGTTGACTTTTCATTGTTGTCGTCGTTATCGTCGCTGTTGCCATTGTCACCTCTAGAGGCAGGCGGAGAAGATAGTTTTTCCGGGTCCATTCTGTTTTTCATCCTTCCGTTCTTTCTCGTTCCCCTATGCTCTAACAAGAGTTCTTCCCCCCCGTCGACGGGTCCTGTCGTTCGTTTAGCAGTTCCGATGTCCTTCCTGACCAGCCTGGTCGCGAAATCGGAGAGGGAATTTAAAAAAAAAAAGAGAAACGGGAAGAGAAACAGCAGAAACAGCAGAGATAACAAAGAGCTGTATTCTTTTAATTCTTAGCTAGCCCGTCTAACCAGCACAAGCAGACAAAGCCAGAGCCATGTTGGAGAAGAACGCCTCCTTTAATAATGCTCTCGAAAGACCGAAAAAATAAAGAGATAATTACGCCCCCCCCCAGGCCTAGCTAACTAGCACCATCAAACGCATTATTCATCCACCACCCCTCGGAGTTATCCCCGATGTCCGATTCTGTAGCTCCGAGTTAGCCTCTCTGGGGAAGTTCGACTAATTACCTAACCACGCCCCTCGTTCTTCCCTATCTATAACGTTTTCTCGAATCGTCATCGGACTCACGGCAGCCTCTCTTGTACAAATTGACACCCCACCATTCAGGACTACATCTAGCCATCTACTTCTATCTAAGTCCAGCGTACGTAGCTCAGACTGACCCCAACTTCGAAGGGTTTGCCACTTTTCTCCTCCCCGACGCGACGGGTAGTGGAGACGGCAGAATACTGCATTGGGGAGCGCCGTTAGGAGGCGGTGAGACACATGCCAGGAACCAATTACCGAGAGTTTTAGTGCGGATACAACCCCGGGGACAGCAGATCTGTAAACTAACAGCGGCGGTTGTCAGACGCTTAATAATTCTATCTTGATGTCAGCATCTTACGGCGGATCGGATAAGGCGGATCGGTAGGGCGGATCGGATGGGGGCGGACGGTCGGCAAGCAGAGAGCTTGTCGGTTTAGATAGAGCCTCTTGTCCTTCCTTTTTCTTTTTTCGTTTGGCATTCCTAGTTATATTAAGAGAGATAACGAGGACACACTCGTGTACCCAGGTAGGCAGACCAGTGCTCCCACCCAACCGTAAAATGCAATTCCATTATATACCGTATGTCCATATCCGGACGGTTGGAAATAGACCATAACAATAGTGTATGTACTAGTACTATATACGACACCCCAAATAGCCTCCAAGCCAACACAAGGACAAAAGCAAATGAAAACTAGCCGTGATCATTGCGCTTCTTAGAAACCCCATTGAGACCTGCGCGGATGTTTTTACTTAGACACACGTACTGTATCCCGTGCCCACCGCTCGCACGTTACTGCGGCTGCGGAAGTACTTCCGTCCCTCGTCGACCCAGAATACCAAGCTCGAGATACATATTAACTTGAACAGGTCACCCAGGCCCAGTGACTCGGTCTGAAAGATCCGTTGCAGGAAGGGGATGTAGATCACGCATGCCTGGCCGGCAAGGGAACCGAAAACCGCGAAGTTGAACATTCTGTTCCCAAACAGCGGCAGCTCGCCTCGGAGCACGGATTTGCCTTCGCTGCGGCAGGTGAGGGCATTGAACATGTCGAATAGTACGAAGCAGGTAAACGTCATGGTCGTGTCGTGCGCGGTGACGTCTCCGGTGCGCGTCCCGGTGGGGCCTTCGTCACCCATTTCATGCACGTAGACTGCAAGCGTTCCAAGCATGATGATTAGCGCCGACGTGAGGACGCGACGGATAACCGGTTTGGTAAGGACACGAGCATGCTTCTGCCGTGGCGGTCGGCTCATGACCGATGGGTCAACCGGCTCCACGCCTAGGGACTGTGCTGGTGGGCCGTCCATGAGGATATCTGTGCATTCGTCAGCAGGTTGATCAGAGAGACAAAAAGGAAGGGGGAGGTGCTGTTGGTTGGGGGAGAAGAAGCAGGAGAAAACATACTGATCCAGAGAATCTGCATGGCATTCAGCGGATTCTTAAAGCCTAGCGTGGTGCTAAACAGGACGAGACTTAGAGCGGCGACACTAGTGCTCAGCTGAAACGTAATGAAGTTCTGGATGTTGTAGAAGATGCCCTTGCCCTGTTCAATAGCTCGAAGAATCGTTGAGAAATCGTCGTCCGTCAAGATCATATCCGCCGCCTCCTTCGCAACGTCCGTGCCTAATTTGCCCATTGAAATGCCAATATCCGCCTTCTTAAGAGCGGGCGCATCATTCACTCCGTCACCCGTCATAGCCACCACGTCTCCTCGCCATTGCAGAGCCCGAACGATCTTCATCTTATGCTCAGGACTCGTGCGCGCAAAGACGGTGGTCGACGACATCGCCTGCGCAAGGTCCTCAACACTCATGTGGTCGATCTCATCTCCGCGCAACACAGGCCGTGCTCCCGAGGAATCGTTGACTGGCATTCCGAGTTTCTTGGCAATGGCAATGGCCGTCGTCTCTGCATCACCCGTGATCATAATGACCCTTACTCCCCCAGACATTAACCGCCAGATGGACTTGTGCACATCCTTCCGTGGAGGGTCGTTCATCCCCATGAGTCCCGCGAAGACAAGCCCGCAAAAACGGGGGTCACTTTCGGACTGGCCATTCATTCCGACAGGGGTTCTTGATCGACTGGCATTCCGTCCCGCTGCTCGAAAATCATCTCGCACAGATCCGCTGGCAAAAGCAAGCACTCGTAGACCATCTGCCGCCATTTGCTCAGCAGCTTGCCTGGCCATGTTGCGCCGCGGTTCATCCAGTATCACCTCTCGACCATCCTTCGTTAGATATGTGTCACATCGCTTGAGGACTTGTTCAAGAGCACCTTTGATGTAGGCAACATCGGTTCCTCCATTTGACGTAAAAGATGACAAGTCGTCAGGCGCACTGCTACCGATAACAACTCCCATCCACTTCCGCTCCGAACTGAAGGGGGTCTCAGCGACGCGTGGGCTGATGCGCTCACGCACGTCTTCCTCTCCAAAGGTGTCCAGCAAGTCCAGAATGGCCACATCGGTCGGCTGACCGACCCATTTGCTCTTGACGGCCCCGGACGAACTGTCAACCGTGGATGACAACACGGCAGCTGATGACGCACTGGCAGGGGAGTTTGCACTCATACGGAATAACCTAGCATTATTGGCGATGTTTCCAATGCGTAGCACCGTCCGCGCTGCCGGCCCAGGTGTCAATGAGGTGATATCCTTGTGGACCTCGAACGGCTCCTTGCAGTCGAAATGCCACATTCTGCTAACAGTCATGTGGTTCATGGTCAGAGTCCCGGTCTTGTCGCTGCAGACAACGTTCACAGAACCCAGAGTTTCCACGCTTGGAAGTTTCCGCACGATTGCACCCCTCTTGGCCATACGCAGCACCCCGAGTGCAAGGGTGACCGTCACAATGATTGGTAGGCCCTCTGGAATAGCCGCAACGGCAAGTGAGACACCAATAGTGAACATGTCGAGAAGCTGCCTGCCCTGCAGCAAGCCAATAATGACAATCAGAGCGATGACGCCAAATGAAAGGTAGCTCAGTTCTTGGCCCAGTCGATCCATAGACAACTGCAGCGGCGTACGGGGACTCTCAATATCCTGAAGCGAAGCGGAAATACTACCAAACTCCGTCTTGGGGCCGGTAGCAATTACAATCCCCTGTCCGTGGCCGGATCGCACCAAGGTACCCATGAAAGCGATGTTGTGCTGTTCATTCAACCGGATATCGGCACCGACAGTGCCGCCGGCAGGAGCATCATAGAACGGAGATCGAGGAGGAGTAACCGTCTTCGTCGGCCGTAAGCTGTTCGGCCCGCGAAGCGCATTGGAATATTTTACAACCGGTTCATTCTCCCCCGTCAGATTTGATTCATCAATGGCTAGATCAGTAGCAATTGTGATTCTGATGTCGGCGGGAATACGATCGCCGGTGGAAAAAAGTACCAAGTCACCGGGAACAAGCTGAGCTGCAAGAACGGTCGTGGACGCTTGCACAGCTGCGGACGGAATGCCGAAACTCCTTGATTCCTGCAAGTCAATATCGTTCCCATCCGTGGTGGAGACGGAGCCTTTAGCCGCAGTGTAGTCGGTGGAGGGGACATTACGGACTAGATGGGCGTGGTATGGTACAAGACGATTCAAAGCTTCGAGCGACTTCTCCGAGCGATACTCCTGGACAAAACCTACGGTCACGACAATTGTCACAGCGAGAGTGATACTGACAGCATCGTCATAATTTCTCATAAGGAACGAGATCGCGGCGGAGGTCAGGAGCAACAGGATCAGTGTGTCTTTGAATTGCTTGAGAAAACGCAGCCACAACGGCTCAGGATCGTCATGCAGAAGCTCGTTCGGTCCGTCGCGTAGTAACCGCGCCTCAGCCTCTTCGGGTGAGAGGCCATGGGTGAGGGAGGTGTGGAGGCGCTCCGCGGTTTCTTCGGGACTCAGTAAAGAGTAGGTCGAGGTCGATGACTAGCAGGCGCAGCAACCAGTTAGCGGCCCAACGTTGTTACCAAACCGTAAATGGAGTAAAAAGAAAGCAAAGCAAAGCAACGCAAAGCAACGCAAAGCAACGCAAAGCAACGCAAAGAGCCGTCAGCCCCAGATCGAAACTCACAGACGGAGAAGATTTAGACTGTAGGCCTGCAGACACCGTCGACGAAGGCCGAGATATGGCGATCTGTGCATTGTGCAAGGGTAGCGCAGGCGTTGCAGACCTTGACATCTCGCATGCTCTGGGGAAAGAAAGGAAAGGAAAGGAAGGAAGGAAAGGAAGGAAGGAAAGGAAGGAAGGAAAGAAGGCGTGACAAATTCGTGTTCAAAGTTGTATCATCCCATCAGGAATTGGTATGGCCAAATCAAGGAGGAACGGGCAAAAAACACGCCACGTTCAAAATTGGATATCTGGACACTGAATCAACTCCTGCGACGTAGACGCCGGCAAGAGTACGGGGTAGACTCGAGCCCTGGGCTAGGTGTCTACCCAGATTGGACGACAAGAACACACAAGTCGTGGCAGGCAGTCGATCTGTGCGATGCAAATGTGAACGTCGATCAGCAAAACCCGAAATAAACGGAGCTCCGAGTAGTTATGGTTTCTATTTGCCGGAGTCTTTGTCTGGAATGCGAAGAAAAGATGCCAGCAATATTAAGCCCAGGGCGCTTTGCTCTTTGGGTAAGCCTCAGCGCCTTTCCAATAATAGCCTAGCCCCGGATAATTATAGCTCCGCCCAAGGCCCAAAACGGAATGGTTCCCGAAGGCCCGTCAACAGACCACGTGACGGGGACCTGCGAAAGTGAGGAGGCTGGTCCACGTCCAGCCCGCCTTAACGCGCCCCATCGCAACAGTTCACCCATCCCGTCTCTGCCGTCCATCCCAGGTCGTCCAGTTCGCGACTATCGCAGCCAGTTTTGCTGCCGTTGCACTTGTCTGCGTTGGATTTTGATGTTACGCTGTTGGCCTTCTTTGGATTTTCTCGAGGCAAATTTGAGCGACACGGTTGTTTTGGCATATTCTCCTGGGTCAGACGCGTCCGCCTGAAAGTCTATCTTGGTTGTCGAACCCTCTCCCCCCTCCCCCCCAACCCCATCAACAACTCCTGCGTTGGGCGGGTATCATTGGACGAATACCTTTGTACACGATTTCGATTTTCTACTTCTTGGACGCGATTCGCGATGTTCTACTCCGAGACTCTCCTGTCGAAAACGGGGCCGTTGGCCCGCGTTTGGCTGTCGGCAAACCTCGAGCGCAAACTCTCCAAATCGCACATTCTCCAGTCGGACATTGAGAGTAGTGTTAGCGCCATTGTCGATCAAGGCCAAGCGCCCATGGCTTTGCGATTGAGCGGTCAGTTATTGTTGGGTGTCGTCCGAATATACAGCAGGAAGGCTCGGTACCTGTTAGACGATTGTAATGAAGCTCTGATGAAGATCAAAATGGTATGCATAACTCCAGTATTGAGATTCTGCTAGATTATACAATGGCATACTCACTCCTTTGGCGACAGGCTTTTCGATTGACTAATAACAATGATCTGGCTACGACTGTCGTTGCCCCTGGCGGCATCACTCTACCCGATGTGCTTACGGAATCTGACCTTTTCATGAACTTGGATGCCTCGCTGCTTCTGCCCCCGACTCTCAATTTGGAGCCCAATGGTAAGCAGCCCGGTTCTAAGGATTTTGGAAGCCAGCTTCTCGCCGATAGCAGCTTCCGGCGGTCCGTTTCTCAGGAGCCGGCCCGACTTGAGGATCACACTTTGGTTGATCTTGACTTGGGCGAAGACGAGATACCGCTGGGTCTCGATTACAGTGTGGAAGTTGGGCGAGATGCGCCGGCTCCTCGTCCGGTCGAGGAAGACCTTTTCAGTGATGGCGGCCGTTTCAATGATGTTGACCTCCCTCTGGACTTGGGCGAAGATGATGCTCCGCTGGGCAAGATGGATCTGGATCTGGATTTGGGCGATGATGGTCCCGTTGTCACAGGGAATGACTTCTTCGGACAGAACGATACAATGGACCTCGGTGGTGATGGCGACGCTCTTGCCGGTACTGAGCGCGAAGGCAGCCCATTTAACCGTGATACCGAAAGCCCGCTTTCTGAGGTGCTGTCCGAGGATTTGGGACAGCTCGAGGAAGAAATCAAGCAGGGCGAGACGGTAGCCAAACAGGCGCATCGGGCGAAGCGTCGGAAGCTCCTGGGCCTTGACGAAGTGATCATGCTGCACAGCCATCAGATCAAAGAGCAACAAGCGGACCGGTCTAAGATCCTGAAGCCTACGTCATTCTTGCCTCGTGATCCAGTCCTGCTCACTCTGATGGATATGCAAAGAAGCGGCGATTTCGTGAAGAGTGTGCTGGGAGAAGGACGGGGACGAGGATGGGCGCCGGAGCTCCGAGACTTGTTGTCGTTTGACGCAGTGAAGAGATCCGGTGAGTTGAAGAGAAAGCGTGACAGTGGGATTGCCGACATGGACGTGGAAGCAGCCAATGTGCCGGCGCTCGAATTGGGCGACGACGAGGGTCTACTGCCCGCTGACGAGGGTGTGGACGTCGACACAACGCTGAACCAGCGATCCGAGGTGGAACTCCCTGGAGACCAGGAGGAGGAGCGGGGTCTACACTTGAGCGACGACGAGGGAATGATGCAGCCGCTGGACGATTTCGATGACACGGGCATTGCAGCAGCCGACAGCGGCCCGGTGTCAGCGGGCACCAAACACGCCGTTCACATCCTACGGGATCGGTTGGGCAGCTCCGCCGCGGAACAGAAGAAGGGAGGCGTGCTGTTCCAGGAACTGTTACCGGAGAAGAAGGCTAGCCGGGCGGATGCTACGAAGATGTTCTTTGAGGTTCTGGCGTTGGCGACGAAGGACGCGGTGAAGGTTGAGCAGAAGACAGATACGATTGGCGGAGCACTGCGGATCCGGGGTAAACAAGCGCTCTGGGGGTCATGGGCGGAGGAAAACGCGGAGGATGAGGCTAGCCAGGCAGTTCCAAGCGCGGCATAGTCTGGGAGGCTATTGGGGGAGGTTATTTTTGTCAGCGGGTGGTTTTTTTTTTTCTTTTTTTTTTCTTTTTTTTTTCTTTTCTTTGTAGGTATTTGCTCTCTTTTCATATGGGATTCGGGACTGGTGGTTTGCTGTGGAGGGTTTAATTATGGAGTTGACAGGGAGTAATCCATGGATGCTATTCGGATAGGCTGGGACTACCTAGGTAGTGTTACCTTTGTTATGTACCTAATGTACCTAGGTATTATTCTTGCCCTAACTGCTGCCCTACCTAGGTACCTAGGTACTCCTTGCCTCCGACATCGCAGTCAGGTGACCCCGGAGCAACCCGGGACAACGTCCACCAATCAACAGCACTGATTTGACCTTATCTGGGACCAATGAAAGGGCAGAATAAGCTTCGAGCCAAGCATTGTGGCGCGAGCGCTGATTGGCCAGTGACTCGCATAGCGAGGAGGCTTATCAGCAGCCAATAAGGTGTTTGGTACGACAGCATCGTTTACCAATGGCTTCAATTTCCCCGATCTTTCTTCGATTCCATCTGCAGCGCTGTACGCCTCGTACGCCTGCAGGAGGCAAAGTCCTCGTGGTAGCTGGAGTACTGCAGCATCCCTGTTCAAGCCCGATGGTAGATAGGGCTTGCTCGTATATAAACCTACCTAGGTCCTATGCTGTAGTTAGAGATGGATGGTCTGGACTCTGGCTTCGGTCTATCGACGACCGGGGTTGGTGCTTGCAGGCTGCTCAGCCCACCTGGGCACTGACCGACGGATCTCAGCTGAAACAGACAAATGCTGACCCCAGCCAGCCCATGAGTGATGGCATTATGTACATGCAGCATGATATCTCTCGGAGACCTCTCTGGAGACGCGGAACACGAATCCATAGATGCCTGGCATGACATGACATGACATTGCTCTGCTCTGGTTCTGCTCTGGTTCTGGTCGACCCTGTGGCGAAAGATGACGAGAGATGCGTTATCTGTCGAGAGAGACATCCATCTAATTATCCGTCCAGATAGATGACTGACTCTCTTCTATCATACATCGATCGATCCCTGACGAAAATCCTCTCGGGACCAACTCTCGCTGAGTCTGAAGGGCGGCCAATGACAGGGCATTGCTAGTCGACTTTGACCTTCGGTACCCAAGTAACTACCTTTATTACCTAGGTACCTAGGAAGCTTTTTCCTTTTACGACAATACCGCGCGTGAGCTGTTTATTAGAAAATCTTTTTACTGTTTTTTCTGTTATCGATTTTTTTATTCTTTTTTTGCTAGCCGCGCCTGGCTTGACTTGCTCGAGTGTCTACACTACACCTTCAGCTCTCCGACTTTTTTCTTTTTATAAAAAAAGAAAATCTTTAATTTGACTTTTTTTTTTAGCCCTCCTGAAATCGGCTCCCTGGTGATTGGCAGCGAACTACTCCAGCTCCGCGGGCGTAGGGTCTGGCTATTCTCCAGCCGTCGATCTATCGCCGGCCATTCAGAGGCGTATCCTTGACCACTTCACATTGCAAATTGGAACCCGAAAATCGCCTCCGTCCAGCTCCTTCGCCTGGGCGTTCGTGTCCAACTTCACTCCTCAATTATTCGTCTGACACTCCTCCTGATATATCATCCCTCTTTGATATATACACTGCTCTCCTCCCTCCGTCTCGTGGTTATCCTGTCCTCTGGTATGCTCGTGCTGAGTTGCCTGATGAACTCGAGAACAGTGCTGACCACGACCCATCTTTGCCAATTGAATTTTTTTGCCTTTTTCCCCTTGCCTTTCCCTTTCTCCCTTTCACTTTTTTTTTCTCTTCTGCATTGGTTTTTGCTCTCTTACTGCTCCCTGGTGGTGGTAGCTCTTCACCATGTCTGAAGGCGTGGCACCCTATATCCCCGACTATGCCTCGTACAACTGGACCGGCGCTCCCTCCAACTACGATCTCTCGACCAATGTTAACACAGGCGGGGACTCTCGTATGTTATTGCACACTCGTCTTAAAACATTATTCTACCTGCTGTATCGTACTAACCTTCCGACAGGCACCGAGAACGTGAACAAATGGTTCCAATCCGGCGACCAGGCCTACATCATCGTGGCCGCTGCCATGGTCATGGTCATGGTCCCTGGCATCGGCTTCCTCTACTCCGGTCTCGCCCGTCGAAAATCCGCCCTTAGCATGATCTGGGCCTGTATGGCTTCCATGTCCGTCATCACCTTCCAATGGTACTTCTGGGGCTATTCGCTGGCCTTCTCTCCCTCCGCTACCAATGGGTATATTGGCAATCTACGCTACTTCGGTCTCATGAAGACCTGGGCGGATCCTAGTCCGGGTTCTCCGTTGATTCCTAACTTGCTCTTCTCGTTTTACCAGGTATGTCTTGCTCAACCACTACTTTATTTCATTGCACCGAATTCATACGATATTCGATGAGACGAGAAAGTTCAAGCTAGTTGCAATTATCATCCCCCGTACTAACAGGGCCAAATCAATAGATGCAATTCTGCGCCGTCACCGCGGCCCTCATCATGGGAGCCGTCGCAGAACGCGGCCGACTCCTCCCCGCCATGGTCTTCGTGTTCATCTGGGCGACAATCGTCTACTGCCCCCTAACCTGCTGGATATGGAACTCCAACGGCTGGGCCTACAAGTACGGCGTCATGGACTACGCCGGTGGCGGCCCCGTCGAGATCGGATCCGGTTTCTCAGCGCTGGCCTACTCGATGGTCCTGGGTCGGCGCCAGGAACGCATGATGCTCAATTTCCGCCCGCACAACGTCTCCCTCATCGTCCTCGGTACTTGCTTCCTGTGGTTCGGCTGGCTGGGCTTCAACGGTGGCTCGTCCTTCGGAGCTAATCTCCGCGCCACCATGGCATGCTGGAACTCTAATCTTACCGCCACCTTTGCCGCGGTCACTTGGGTCATTCTCGATTGGAGGCTGGCCAGAAAGTTGTCCATGGTTGCCTGGTGCTCTGGTACCATTTCCGGTCTGGTGGCTGCTACGCCTGCCTCTGGGTTTATCTCGCCGTGGGCCAGTGTGATTCTGGGTGTTGTTACTGGTGCAGTATGCAACTATTCCACCAAGAGTAGGCCATTCTTCCTCTTCATCTCCTTGTTCTTCCTTTGTTTTTTTTTTTTTCCCCTTGGAACAATGCTAACGATGCCGACAAACAGTCAAATATTGGATCCGCATCGACGACTCAATGGATGTCTTCGCCGAACACGGCATAGCAGGGATAGTAGGACTGATATTCAACGCGCTCTTCGGCACCGACGCCGTCGTCGGCCTCGACGGCGTGAACACCGGCTCCGGCATCGGCGGCTGGGTCATCCACAACTACAAGCAGCTGTACATCCAGATCGCGTACATCGTGGCGACATCCGCCTACGCCTTCGCGATCTCGACGCTCATCGCCTACGGCATCAACCTGATCCCGGGCCTCAAACTGCGCGCCTCCGAGGAGGCCGAACTCCTCGGCATGGACGACGACCAGCTCGGCGAGTTCGCCTACGACTACGTCGAGGTCCGCAGGGATTACCTCGCGTGGACGCCCCAGAAGCACGAGCAGCTTGCTGATGGCCACGAGGTCCCTGCGCATGACCGCTACGGTATCAATGAGCACAGCCATATGATGCTCGAGGGCAGGCCGCCGGCCGGCGCCACGAGTCAGAGTAGCTCTGGCGTTTCGTCAACGAATGATCCTGAGAACGAGCTGAAGATCACTGAGATTCCCGGCCCGCTTGACAAGAAGAGGAATGCAGCTCCGCAGGCGCAGGCGCAGGTACCGCTGAATGAGAAGATTGAGGGCTCGTCGTCTTGAGCTTGATTTCTTTTCAGCCTACATACATACATAACATACACTACAACGCCGACTCGCCGAAAACGTGTTTTTATCTACTTCCACCCCGCCTCTCAGTCGTATCGTTCCTATATCTATCTATCTATCTATCTATCGACCTATCTAATCACGAATGGCCTGGTGCTGTTCCACTTATTCACCACCGTACCTCGAACACTTTCCGTTACCTCAGCGAGTTTGTTATCAATCAGTCAGTGTCCTCCGTTCGGCACAGGAGTTAGATACATACAGATTGTCTTCCTTGTACATAGACTTGTTTAATTTTTTTGGCTCGCTCTTTTTTTTCTCTCTCTCTTTTTGCGTGTGTGTGTGTCCCCTTCTTTTTGCATTCCGTTTGCATGATACCAAATAGGGGTGTATGGGGGTTGAGGCTGTTTCCTTTGTCTATTTGGTGATTTTGACTGTTTCATAGATCTAAGTTCAATTCAGCCTTGTATGTACCTTAACTACCAATGAGTCCATCAACAGAAAGTATTTTGTACAGCTGGAAGATACCTACCTACCTAGGGTATGATTGGAGGATCACTATGCAACTGCCTAGGTACTACCTCTTCACAACTCCCCTAGCTCGCACCCTCTCCTCCTTGCTTAACTTGTCAACCACCTCCTCCAACTCCCCTCCTCGTTGAACTTCTTCCCACTCATCATCCTCCATCCCCATCACCATCGCTATCTGCAGACATCTCGAGAATGTCTCGCGGTGACGATAGCGACTCGGCGCCCCAGTCCCGGAAGAAGAACCGCCTCTAACGCCGCTGCTGCTCCCGCTTACGTCTACTGCCGCGCTGACTAGGCCCGATACGTCGCGCTCCAGTCGTGTCGCACCGAGCACATTGACCCGGCCCTGGTATGACCAGAGTCGCTTTTCGAGGAGTCGCGCTAGGTACGCCAGCGTGACGGTCAGGAGCCGGTCGAGGGCCGCGGGGGTGAGGATCCGCGCAATCGGGAGGAGGAGCTCTGCCCAGGCGTTTGCAAAGCGCGGACGGACCAGCTCCGCAGGGTCGCCGTCTTGGTCGTGGGCTGCGTCCTGGTCGCTGTCCTCGTGGTCGTAGTGGATGGTGCTGGTGGTTGGATCCGTCGCGTTGCGCGGCTGGTATTCGATGTCTCGGAAGGCGTCTGCCAAGATGGGCCGCAGACGGTGCTTGATTACGTTGTTGAATACAACCTGGACACCGTCCAAGAGGAGGTCGTTGGCCTTAGACTCGAATGAGGTGGACAATGACTGCATAACCTGAGACGCAACAGCCGCCTCCGCGGGGTCCGGAAACAGAGAGTGCAGCTGATCCGTCTCCCCGGGCACGCCGTCTGGTCCTGGGATCGAGTGCTTTGCTTCCGTATTGTTTTGGACAATGCGGCGGACGTAGTCGATTGCCACATCCAGGTTGTTTATCAGGACCAAGAACATGATCAACGTCTGCTCCGGCGGCTGGCCACCTTGGACGAGCGGCCTGGGATAATAGTCGTCACGCATTTTCCGCTGTGTCATGCCTATGAAGTCTGCACCAAGGACGCGGGACAACGTGGGCACGACATTCTTGACCACTTGGATCTGCGAGGTAGCCAGAGATTGCTGAAGGATCTTATTCACAATGTACATGATATCGTCGACTGCCGAAGTGATGAAAGGCGGGTCGGCCCTCAACGGTCTATGCGGGTTCAGCGTCAGATTGGAAGGTTGCTCGTCAAGTTGAAACGCCTTCTCGACAGACCGTCGGATGAAGAAGGTGGTCATGGCGTTGAACGGCGTCACCAGACGCTCATTGACCTTCTTCGCCAAGGACGATTCTTGCAGAAAGCTTGGAATCTCGAATCTCTTGTAGTCGTCCTCTCCGGGATCCTTTAGAATGACGATCAGTTGCTGAAGAGGTAGGCAAAAATAATAATAATAATAATAACAATAAATAAAGAGTGGGAAAAAAAAAGGCTTCACTTACATTACACTTGTCAGCCAAAAATCGACAGTAAAGCGACCAACGGCCCAGCATCACCCCTACTTCGTTCAAGAGCCCGTCGATCTCTTTCATATCAACGCCTTCGTCGTCGCCCGCGGCAGCAGCGTCACGAACCGCTGGAGACGCTGCCCGAGGAGTTCCAGCCCGCTGAGAAGGGAGGAAGCTCTGCACCAAGAAGGTAAATGCGTAGGATTTGATATCCATGAGCTTGCGGTCCACGTGTCGCTCATCGCTCCAAGTATCCAGGATAATTCCGCCCTGGACGTCAGCTTCCACCTGCAGTCGTTCAATGACTCGGCCCATCTTTCTCGGCCCGTAATGGCGCTCGACGAGAGGTCCATGCCCATCAACAATCTGCGCTATGTGCTCTAGCAACTTGGTAAGGGCATTGGCGTAGAAGAACCCGTCCTTACTCTGCGACCCTGCGGTGCCAGCGTTGAGGTTTGTCCGCGCCCGAGCCGCAATCCCCTGGCACACGTAGCGACCGTAGACATCCAGGCCCACCTCCGACCGGCCAATTAAGGGGAAAAGCTTGAAGAAGCGCGTGATCTTAGCACCGTTATTTTCCTTGACGGCCTTGTCAAACTCGCGCAGAAACAGCCCACAGAGTGACTCCGCCGCGCTATCCAGCGTGACATTAGGCGGGTCAGGAACCTCTGCAGTGGGTACGATCTCGGCTGCGAACGCACCATACACGACTTCCGGAGGAATCTTCGATGCCCGGTGGAGGTAGCTGGCTGCCGTCTCCCAGTCCTGGGGAGCACCCATGGACCCGGAGACGCCCAATACGCAGGCTTTGAGTTCGGCTACTTGGTCCACGACCTCGAGCGTGGCTCTCACGCGCGCTTGTTCGGTGTCCAGACGGCGGACGGCGCTGGAAATCCGGCTTGCTGTGCTAGCGGCGTCGGACAGCATGCCATGGCTAACGGACCGTGTGGTAGTGGTTTGAGAGCTGAGATGGGCACGGAGTAGATCCAGCCTCCCTAGTTCGCGGGAGAAGTCCTTCTGCGAGGCAACCAGGGCATCCAGACGTGCGGTCACGGTAGCTTCTTGCTCATGGAGGTGAGACAGGGTGGCCTTGATCTCGGCAACGGAGCTGGCATTGAAGATGTCTGGGGGTTGTCCGGAGGAACCCAGGGTCGAATTTGGGATATGTCCATTTACCGGCGGGGAAGACGGCGGTTTTGACATCCTCTGCAATATGTACGGTCATCTGGGGGGGAGGGGGGGGGAATTGCCGTTGTTGGGAATTTGTACTGGGAATTTGCCGATCTGAAAGGTGTTTTGTTGGCACGGTGAGATCACGTGTTGATAGCACTCTATGGGGCTAACTTCAATTCACTCGACAGCCATTCGGCACCCTTGAAAGAGACGTATAATAAAGACAATCCCAGTACCTCGTACTCATGCAGTGTAACACTCTCATGTCCGGGTAGCAAAAAGAACTAAAATAGCAAAAAGACGACCGAGGCGTGACTCGAACACGCAACCTTTCGCAGATTCAACTATTTCCGGAAACGAATGCGCTACCATTGCGCCACCCGGCCTTCGTAGTCAATGGCTTCAATTCTGAGCTTAAGAGCCAGGTCGTCTCTCTCCGAGTTTAGAATGGAGGTCATATTCGATCTTGGACTGGCGCAAAGTCATAACATGGTAGCACTGAGACATGGGAATAACGTATCAACAGTCGCGCTTGACTCTCTCACCAAGATGCTGCAGGACAAATTAGGCATCTGCCTCGATGGGTCCGAAGAATCGCGAGTGGAGAACGATGCCTTCCGTCACATGATGGCGAAGTATACAGCGCTGCAAGGCGCAGACTGCAGTGCATATTCCGAGTCACTTGCAGCGAATAGAGACTACCCAGTCTTCGCCGCGTTAGGAGGTAGGTATAACCTCAACAGTCTCTCGAAGGAGACAGGTGAAACGGTTTACCAGGCTTGTGTGACGTCACGCCTCCACACTGACTTGCAAGTCGAGGCTGAACTTCCTCTTTTTTTTTTTCTCGTCTTCTTTGTCTCCAAATTCCAGGGCGAACCAAAGTCGATCGGCTTAGCGTCACCTGTCATTCGCCTACGATCGTCCCCATATACAGCAGGATTTCTTTCTTTCTTTCTTTCTCTTTTTTTTTGAAAGTATTTGAATACCCTGGTGTCGATTCCAGTGAACCGTTCTTTTCTTTAGACTGGTTCTGCTATTCTACGAGCAAGTTATCTGGTGTTGCGCACGCAAAATCCACATGGGCAACGAAGAGTCGACGATGGCCAAGAAGAATACCCCTACGCGGACGCTGCAGAATCGCAGTATTGAAGCCGTGGCCAAGTACATCAAACAGAATGATGTGAAACGCATTGTTGTCATGGTAGGCATAACTTTTCTATCCTCCTTTGTTCATCAAGGAAAACGGAAAACATACTGATTAGAGCTTACAGGTGGGCGCGGGCATCAGCACCTCGGCAGGGATCCCAGACTTCCGTTCCCCGGATACAGGCATCTACTCAAACCTGGCGCATTTGGAGCTTCCAGAGCCCGAGGCGGTCTTTGACATCGGCTTCTTCCGACAGAATCCAAAGCCATTCTATGCGCTGGCTCCCGAACTGTACCCGGGTCGATACCGGCCTACTATTGCGCATTCGTTTATCAGGCTTCTACATGAAAAGGGCCGGCTGCTGAAGCATTTCACGCAAAACATCGACTGTCTCGAGCGCGAAGCGGGCTTGCCGGGGGAAATGATCATCGAGGCGCACGGGAGCTTCGCGACGCAGCGCTGCATCGACTGCAGGACGGAGTATCCGGAGAAAGCGATGAAGGATGCGATCGCAAAGGGCACGGTCCCCTTCTGCCCACGTTGTAAGGGCATCATCAAGCCGGACATTGTTTTCTTCGGCGAGGCTCTTCCTGACGAGTTTATCGTGAGCCGCGGCCTTCCCGCAGAGGCTGATCTTTGCATCGTTATGGGAAGTAGTCTGTCCGTGTATCCGTTCGCCAGCCTGCCTGGGTTCGTGTCAGAAGGGGTGCCACGCGTACTTATTAACATGGACCGTGCGGGCACATTGGGATCGCGTCCGGACGATGTGCTCCTCCTGGGCGACTGCGACGCCGGAGTCAGGAGGTTCGCCAAGGCGCTGGGCTGGCTGGAGGAACTCGAAGCGCTGTGGGAGGAGACGAATCCTAACAAGGAGGCGCGTGAAGCTGAGCTTGCCCCGCTAGCCGACCGCGACGAGCGCCTGCTTGGCGAAGTCGAACGCCTTACGGACGAAGTTGACCGGACATTGACCCTCGCGGATAGCGGTCGGAGGCGACTGGAACAGCACTTAGAGAAGGACGAGAGTCGTGGAGGAGGTTTGTCGCATGTTTTTCCGCATCTGTCGCGGCAACCGTCACTGTAGAAAAGGGGGAGAGATCCAACAGTACCAGTAGTGCTATTTTCCTTACGATTGACAACGATTGACATGAGCGAGTCTGAAGCTATAGCGTAGATGATCCATACTAGGTATGATTAAAGTGAATACGAAGGACCAATGACGATGCTCCAGTAACAGCGCCGACGAACGTGCATCAAAGATAGGCGAAGACTCGAGGTTCTAGAACCCATCACCAGACGCGGGCTTGCATCATGCTATGGTGAACACTCACGGACGCACCCCTTCTTTTCTTTTTTTTCAGTTATGTTATTATTAGTATTATTGTTATTATTGCTATTATTAGCCGTATAATTCTGACTGCCGCATGACCATCTCCATCTTTATATACACCGGTATGCGCGTAGCTCCCTCGCTCGCAGCCTGTGTTCTGAGGCCCTCGACTTCCATCTCGCCAGATCAGATCTGCGCCAATGCCCCCCCAAAAAAAAGCGAAAAAGAAAACGGCCAAAGAGGAGCGGGCAGCCCTGTAGTTACGCTGATCAAGCTGCGCTGGTCGATGATATATGATATCAAAGCAATTAGTGAGCGCCCGCCAAGGTCCGGATGCCCCAGCGAAAACCGGCCCCAGCCGCATCGCACGGCCTCCTCACCGCGCGCTGGTCCACTTGCATATCGTCATCTCGTCCGCCGGGCAAGCTTTCATACAAAACTAAAATAAAACCTCACCTCCTCTTTCCTTTTTTTTTTTTTCTTTGCTTTTGCTCCTCCTTGTTTTTCTTCCTCTTCCTCTTCGCTCTCCCCGCTGTTACTTTCCTCTCTCCTGCCAGCTTCTACTCCCCCAATTCCTTAAGTGTCCCTCTCCGCACAAACCTCTTTTAGTCGCTTTCGCTAGGAACCACATATTGCCACCATGGTCGGATTGGGACCCAAGAGGCGTCCGTCCCGCAGGGGTGAGCTCCTTTTCATTTGCTTCCTAGCTCCGCTCCACGCCTCTGCGGTGCCGTAAGTTGACATGAGCTCTCCCAATGGCTAGGATCGATGTCCGATGTGCCCAAGGATTACTTGGCGCAGATCAAGGAATTCGAGGATCTGTTCACCGTCGACGCGGCGAAGCTCAAGCAGATTGTCGATCATTTCGTGAAGGAGCTTGAAAAGGGTGAGTCTGAGGTGTTGTGTTGCACATGAATCGGGTCCTCCGATGAGCGTGATGATCCATCCCCATTGTCTCTACTACCGATCTCCTACTAAACTCATTTCTCTCATAGGTCTCAGCGTTGGTGGTGGTAATATTGTAAGCTTCTTCCCCAGTTGTTCATATCGGCATAAGGAGGAGGCCGAAATCAATTGATTGACCTGAGAGCTGACACCCTCGCAGCCGATGAACGTCACCTGGGTCATGGGCTTCCCCGACGGTGACGAACAAGGAACATTCCTGGCCCTCGATATGGGCGGCACCAACCTACGAGTCTGTGAAATCACCCTGACAGAGGAGAAGGGTGGTTTCGATATCATCCAGTCCAAGTACCGGATGCCCGAGGAGCTCAAGACAGGCACCGCGGAGGAGCTCTGGGAGTACATTGCCGATTGCCTCGAGCAGTTCCTCGACGCCTATCACGAAGACGAGAATCTGGAACATCTCCCGCTGGGTTTCACTTTCTCTTATCCTGCTACCCAGAACTCGATTGACCACGGTATCCTCCAGCGCTGGACTAAGGGGTTCGACATTGAGGGTGTTGAGGGCCATGACGTTGTTCCGCAGCTGCAGTCAGTGCTAAAAGAGAGGGTACGCCAGACTACTTTCTATTCCAGATCGGTGGTGCTTTGAGTTTTTTTTTTTTTTTTTTTTCTTTTTTTTTCCGACAACTAAGTGCTATCTGTACAGAACATCCCCATCAAAATCGCAGCTTTGATCAACGACACCACCGGAACATTGATCGCCTCGCATTACACAGACCCCGAGATGCTGGTCGGCTGCATCTTCGGCACGGGCGTCAACGCCGCCTACATGGAGAACGCAGGCTCGATCCCCAAGATCGCCCACAGGGGCCTGCCCCCCGACATGCCGATGGCGATCAACTGCGAATACGGGGCCTTTGACAACGAGCACGTGGTCCTCCCACGCACCAAGTTCGACATCGCCATCGACCGCGACTCCCCGCGGCCGGGCCAGCAGGCCTTCGAGAAGATGACAGCCGGCCTGTACCTGGGCGAGATCTTCCGACTGGCCCTGCTAGACGTCATTGAGAACAAGCCAGGCTTCCTCTTCGAGGGCCAGGACACCTCCAAGCTCCAGAAACCCTACTCGCTCGACTCCGCCTTCCTATCCGCCATCGAGGAGGACCCCTGGGAGAACTTGCTCGACACCCAGGAACTCTTCGAGAGGCGTCTCGCTATCAACCCCACCGCCTCCGAGCTGGAGCTCATTCGCCGTCTGGCCGAGTTGATCGGCACCCGCGCTGCTCGCCTCTCCGCCTGCGGTGTCGCTGCGATCTGCAAGAAGAAGAACATCGAGCACTGCCATGTCGGCGCCGACGGCTCCGTCTTCACCAAGTACCCGCACTTCAAAGCCAGGGGCGCCCAGGCCCTCCGCGAGATTCTCGATTGGAAGCCCCATGAGGCCGATAAGATCATCGTCCTCCCCGCCGAGGATGGTTCCGGTGTTGGCGCTGCGCTGATCGCCGCCCTCACCGTCCGCCGCGTCAAGGAGGGTAATGTCGCCGGTATTCAAAATAAGGGTAATCTCGAGACCTTGCTGTAGATTTTTAGTTACATTACCCATTTGCATGATTATTATTTGTAGTTATGGTATGGATGGTACCTTAGGTATGGAGTACTATTGCGAGTACGGGGAGGGGGTATGTATACATATTTTTTTAACGTCTTGTGTTTCTGATCTGGTAATTATTACGTCGATCTGGTCTTGAATAATGGATGCTTTATATATATAGAATCAGGGATCTCTTCAAAATGTTCCTTCTTTTTTCCCTCTTTCCACGACCTCGCGCATGACAAGGTGGAGTTGGAGGAGTAGGGCTTGGATCTGGATCTGGCTGCCAGCTTTGACATCCACCGTTATCATTTTAGGACTTTGGACTAGATGAAGTAGCCTCGCGGCATAATGACTAGGTAGTAAACAGATAGGATCGTATCCACAAAATAAATGTGACCTTGTCCGAGTGAACAATCACTGTCTCTTAATCACTATATGCTGTTCTTTCCATGCACTAGACTAATGTCCAAGATGACGCATGCCTATGCGTTCAGTATATCCATCGCTTCATCTATCTCCAACTACCCTTGAATCTCCCATAGTCGAATCCGCCCTTGCTCATTGGCAACGCTCAATAGACCCGAATCCGGCGAGATAGCAACCGAGGAGATCCGACCCAGTGGCGTGTTCGACGTCGGCCAGTTGCGATATACCGTGCAGGAAGGCAGATGGACTGGGAAGCAAAGTCAGCTTCTTTTTTTTTTCTTTCTTGTCGGTCTACACAGGAGTCAAATAGTGGGTTACAATCCTTACCAATTCGCAAGGCATCGCGCTTCCATCGGCTGGCCATGACCAGCAGCTGTCCGTCGGGAGAGAAAACCAGATGGCTTATTGGCGTTGTGAGATTGTCAAGTGCACGCGTCGGTTTCGGTCGTCGTGGTATTCCTGTTTCAGACTGCTGTTGCTGATCGCGGGACGACAACGGCGGCGGCGGACCAGCAGCCGCGCTTTGCGTATGCGCTTGCGGTACCCATTCTCGTCGGTCGTAGATGTTGACAATTCCGCTGGAACTGCCAATGGCTACCCATCGGTCTCCTCCAAGGCGCTTTCGACCCGACTGACCTCCCAGGCTGAGCACGGTCGTGCCAACAGCTCCCTCATCGACCCAGCGGGCAATGACTCGGCGCTGACGGCCATCCCACTCGGACACTTCGCCATTCTTGCTGGCAACCGTCATGCCCTCACCGTCGCTCCACCAGGCGAAGTCTGCGACGCCGCCACGGCCATCGACACGAACTTCGGCGATCCACTGCGCCGTTCCCGAGTCCAAGATGTTGATGAGGCCTCCGCCTTTCCGAGACGTGCCGACAAGTCCAATGTACCGGCCGCAAGGAGACAGCTTGAACCGCTCCATAGACTTCTGTTCCTCTCTCCGGTCCGCGGTGCCGTTCACCTTGTCGACCTTACCAGTGTCCAGATCCCAGATATGGAAGTACCTGCGTCGGCCGGCGAAGAATATCTTACTTCCAGATGGCGACGCGAAAGCTGAAGTATATATTGGTGTGTGCCTGACATGGAGAGATGTGAGAAGGGGGTTGGGTGCAGGTGCTTGTGGGGAAACGTGGTGTAGGAAAAGGGTCGACGCAGGTCCAGATGACAAGAGAAGTGGATGGTGAGGATGGAAAGATAGCGAGTCGATCGAGGACTATGTGCGCGTCAGCCTTTCCTTCTCTCTCATATTTTACATCCAAGACAAATTTCTCCAAAGAATGGTTCGGTGCTTACTGGCTGATTGCCTCCAACATCTTTTAGTCTCTGAATACCCAGAACTTCCTGACGCAACTTTCTCTTCCCACCCATCCGCACGTTGTCCTCGAGTTTCGTAAGGTCTGCGGCGCTCTGAAGAAGTTGCGCCAAGGGCTTCACAGACATCGTCTCATCCTCTTCATCGTCCGTGTCCATCTTATTCGCCGCGTCAGCATCGGAGTCGTCGTCGCTAGCAGAACCTGGCTTATTCTGCTGTTTCGTAGCATTTTCCGGATTCGCCCACTCAGGTACCGGATGCAGCTGCTGATACAGTCTGCGCAGACGTTTGATATACTCCTTGCCGCTGATCAGGTCTTCAGATTCGGTGACCCGAAGTTTTCTCAGCCTGGCCTGGCCGGCCAATGATACGGTCAATCGCTCGTCGTCGCTGTCGTACCACATAGCAGACGCATTTTTCATTTCATTTTCATCCGCCTCTGCGCCGTCCGGTGTGCCGCGCACGAGGATGTCCGTCTCAACTGGGGCGGTCCCAGAGTCAAGGAAAAACAGCTGTGGTAAGATCCAGTCAGCGACTTAAGGAATGACCACACACCAATCGCAACAACAAAGACAAGGTAGATAAAAGGTATCACGTACATCCGCATCCGGAACATCCTCTAACCCTCGATCTTCACCTTCAGTCTCTTTGACATGATCGTAGTCCCGTTCAGCATCCTCCTCCTCCTCATCGCTTTGCAGAACAAGATCCGTCACTCCATAACCCCGGTGACCCTTCAATGCCTCATGAAAACCCTCGTCATCGCCAAATAGCAGCTTCTCCAACTTCCTTTCGGCATCGTCTTTTTGATTCACGTCCTGCTCTTCGCCCTGACTCCTTTCGCCCTCCATGTAGACATCATCATCCTCACTGTCATGCTGAAAGGGTCTATTTTTCAACGGCGACTTTGTTCTAGCTTTGACCGCATTCTGGGCCTTTCGCCTAGGACCTTCAGTCTTGGGCATTGGTAGGAATCTGTCGAAATAATTTTGGCAATCGGAAAGGGAAAAAAAAGTGAAAATAAAAAATATCCAAGGACCAAACAATAAAATTGAGCAGATCTAGTCAATAAAGAATTGGCGAGTGATTCCGTTCTAACAACACCGAGAAAGCTGACCTTCAGACACCACAGCGAACTTTGACTTTCGTTACTTTTTTTCTGTTGTATTTCTGGAAATTTTATTTGAAGACGGCAGTTGGCGGCGGTCAGCAAGGCGGTGGGCTGTTGCTGCCTCAGGCTGAAAGACATCTAGAAACATTGTGTCCGAAGTAATAAAGGCGCAGCAATCCCCGACAGTAATAGAATAGCAAAAATATACACAGGATTCTCCAGTGGGGGATTCTACGTTGTAGGAGTTATGAGTGTTTAACGTAAGTCTTAGCCACATTGTACGGAGAAATAAGTTCATTCAACGCCTCCATAGCTAGAACAAGACGGAATGCAATATGCCCATAAACGCCAACAGCACAACGCCGATTGCGTATATACTAGATTTACTAACGCCAAATTGACTGAAACCATGGGTTAAATACCACTCCGGCGGGTTCTGCTAATATTGCTGCTGGAGCCTTCTGACGCTGACGGGCTGCCGACGTGTTCAGTATTGATCTTCCGGTAGAACTCACCAGACGAGTCTCGACTAAATGATGACCTGGGCGACAAATTGCTCTCGTCGATCTTCCCCACTAGGTCATCATCGGAGTCAGACGTGTCACTGTCGTCCATGGCTGCCAGCAGCGCACTGCGGCGGTGACGGTCGTCCTCCAACAGTGCATCGGCGATCTCATCATGTTCCATTGAGGAGTCATAATCAGCGGGAATCGGTTTCTTGATCAGAGCGTCGATGATGTAATACTGAATCGCGTTCATCGTAACCGGGAATAGCAGCATGACAAATATAATTTGCACGGCTGTGTTGCCCTCTGTCCACCGCAGGGCCCAATCGCCCACTGTGACGATGAATGGTACTAATTGAATGGTGAACACGACAAACATCTTCATGCCAAGGAGCCCCAGAAAGTAGATAGTGGACTGTTTGAGCCACCAGCTAGCACGAGGCGGATCGTCGTAGTTTCCAGATTCGATAGATTCTGGAGGATCGGCGAGTGGAGTATAAGAAGCGAAGAAAGTCAAGACGTGCAGTATAACCATCAGGATCGGGATACCGAAAGTCGTCTATCCAGGAAGACAACGGTTAGTCACGGCACGACGTAAGGTGAACCAAAATAAACAAAAAGGACGCTCACATCGATCCCCAGGTTCAATATATAGTATGAGCAAGGATTCGCATTATATTTCTTGGCGATGTCGAACTGACCGGCAGAGAGCATCGACGCGAAGACATTCGCTAGATGGAGCATCGAAGATCCGAACACTTGTTTTGAAACATCGAAAGCCCACACCTTCAACGGTCGCTGCGGCCGCTCCCTCCATCTCTTATAGACCAGTGACAGTAGAGCTATTGCTCCTAAGGCAACCTGAACTAGGAGCGAGAAGGGGCCCAAGAGCTTGCATTCTCCGTCGGGCGCGGGGGACGGGTTCGGTGTGCTGGACGAGGCAAGTTCGGAAGGTGGCGTAGTTGGAGAAAGGCTTGTGGGTGAAGGGATAGAGTCAGCGGCGGCGGTACTGACGGCAGGTATTATTATCAGCGCAGCGAAATATAAGTATATTGAACGGCTCATAATCGGTGAGCCCTGCGTTCGGGGTTTGAGGTGCAACTCGACAAAAAATTCGTTAGTAGTCGATATCAAGCCTGGCTATTTGAGATCCAGGTTTCATGTATTGATAATAAAGCAAAGCACTCAGAGCATCGATGACGACTCTTCACTGACGAAAATCATATGGACGGACGTAAAGGACGAAGATGGACGACTTGGGATGGCCAAAGTTCAGACGAAAGACCACTATCAGGCATACAACTGAGTTATACCGCCTTTCCAGATTATCTTTTGAACTAGAACCGTGACAAGGCAGGAGCAAAGTATGGAGAGAATGAAAGAGACTCCTTTGGCCTGCTGAGAGTCCGCGAGACTGCTCTATCTTTGCAGCAGTTAAGAATGACGCATGGGCACGAGATATCTGCGCCTGGATGGCGCCTAGCGGGGGCAGTGGTTGTGACCACGAGAGTTTAGCTTTCCTGTCAGGTCAGGTCAAGAGGCGGTGCCACCGACGATCCACCGTGGTGCACCGAATCCAGACGCTTTTGCCGCGCTGACCCGATACGAATGTTTACGTGAAGTCCTCTTGTACGACGTGTGTAACCGTAGAAGGCAATTTGCAAACTGCGAGGATCTGATCCATCATTTAGGAAAGCCACCTACAAAAAGGGACAGAAGAGGTAAAGCTACGGCATCGAAATGGAAAATTGCCATAGAGCAGCAAGTCCTAGGGATAAACTTAACAATTTCTGCTAAAGTAAAAGGGACATGGATGTTCTATCCGCTAGCAGCCTATTGTCCTTGAAAGGGACCAGTTGTTCCGCCCACAACAACCTTCATATCCGCGTGCAAAAGCCTCATAAACCCATAGGAAGAAAACGCCGGAAACCCCACAACCAACCCGGTAAAGACCACAGAGGAGAGCCGTTGTAACTCCGCGCAGTAAAGTATCTGCAAGGAACACAAAATAACAAAGAGAGTCATCAAGCGTCATTCTATCCCGTGTTGCTGTTTGAGACGCTCTAAATTCTCTTGTCTTTCGGCCAAATCCTCTTTTGATCGTAGCATCTTCTCTGGTTGATGATATAGGACTAGAAGCAAGCAAAAATTAGCATTGAAATGACTGCTTTACGGTTCCCTCTTCATTTCACTGGCCTCCGTGACGTACCGACGAGGTATCTGTTCTGGAAGTTGAATCCGTTCAGCTTATCGCATGCCTGTTTTGCGTCGTGGACGTCCTCATAAACAACGAATGCGGTGCCTTTCGAGTTGTTCGCAATGCCCTGGCGAATTTGCCTGGTTGGAAAGACATCAGCTAGGGTCCAGGAGCAAAAAAAAAAATAATAATCACACTGAACGGGGAGCTGCGTCCGACTCCGCGCAGCGCAGAGATCTATGCATACCGGATGGGTCCAAACTTGCCAAAAAGATCGAAAAGCTGTTCTGCAGTGACGTTGTAGCTGTTCCGAACTTTTTCGTTAGTTTCAATCATCCTTCTATGATGGACACTGTGGTAGATCCACAAAGGCCGGCTCATGCAGGAAGGACATACTTCAGGTTCTTGACGAAGAGAATCCTAAATTAAAGGAAAGTCAATAAGAAACAGAGATCCATATTAGCCTCGAATTCATCGACCAGTCGGCACCGGAAACACGCAACGTTGAGCAGTCGGTGGAACTGGCTGGACCGGATGGAGAGGGGAAAGAAGCACTTCAGAACATGACCTACCGATTGGCTTCAGGGGCGAGCTTCCGGCTCATTCTCAGGCTTAAACAGAAGAGGGGGAATGGTAGCAGAGAGAGTCAAGACTGAATTTTAGCAGAAAGCAGGAAGAAGAGAGTAAGAGAAGAGGACGCAGTAAGAGCCAGGAGCAGGAAGCGCAGGAAAAGCGAGCGCGGCAGACAAGCAGGTCGGAAGGGGGGTCCCTTGCCCGATCGGGCCTAGCGCCATCGTGGCGGGCGAGCCTCACGTCTGCCGACTGGACGAGACAACGACGAGACGACGACGACAACGAGCTGCTGCGCATCCAGCTGCGTCGCTCTCTCCTGCTCCTCGACATCGAGAATGGCATCTCTATCCTCTCTGTTCTCTCGGTAGTGACCATCGTCTCAGCCCTTTCTCGCGCGGAACCATAGTCCGATACACACCACTCGCTCCCGATCTCCTGCTCGCTTCGACTGCGGTCGGTCCGTCGGTCCCCTTGGCCTTCACCCTTGACCGTCTGTTATTACATCAATTCACCAAAGCTGTCCGCTCAGTCTCTCTATTCGCGCCAACAGTCTTCCATATTCACTCCTCTAGTCGCTCCATTTTACTTTGCGCTATATTCACAGCTTTCTATCGTCGTTACTGTCCTTCCCGCCGCTCTTCTCCCTAGCTGGCTCTCGACGTCTCCCCTCCCCGCGCCGCCTCTTCGAAAACCGCGCTCCCTCTTGCGACGTTTCCTCTTGTCCAGTATACTCCCTTTCGAGCTGCATTCGTTTTTCTCCGTTCATATACTCGATCGGTATCCGGTTTCTCGTCTCCCACTCTCGTTCTGCCGGTGATGATTCTCCTTCCGCCGGTGGTCTATTTGTAGCCCGCCTGGTCCCAGCATCCCCGCTTCGGAAATCCGCCTATCCACAGCGCATTCGGCATCGCCTCCGGCACCATCTTTTCTCTCCCTCGTTTCGCACTCGATACCCTTTCAAGAAATGAGCATGGCGCGCTCTACATCCTTCTTGGATCGTTCTGGCCGTCGCCCGTCGCTCTATCGCACCCCCTCGCCTCCGCGACGCGCAGTGGAGCCTATCTCGCCATTCCCGACGAAAGATTTTGACTATTCTCAGCCTGCCGCCAAAAGTGCTCCGCGGTCACTGAGCTCCCGCCGTGGACATCACATAGTGGAGAATGGCGCAAATGGGGCTGTGGATAGCGGAAATCGCCACAGGTCAGGCCATGGCAGGTCAGGTTCTACAATTGACACGCTAGCGACAATTGCTCTAGCCACTAGCCCTACGTTCACTCAACCTTCCTATAGACCTCCCTCTCCTACGTCAGCTTCTGGGACGCCCTTTTTCGGGGTCGACACTGCGGAATCAGGGGAGCCTCCGGCGAAACGTCCGCGATCGGAAAAAGACCAGTCTCTTTTCTACCACCGTGCGAGCGCGGAGCCGGAAACTAGTCTACCGTCAATCCCCGATAGCATGAAAACCGATGCAGAACTCCTACTGAATTTTGCGAGACCAAATTTCGCGTCTGCTCCTGCCGCCCAAAAGCGAGTCAGTATAGATGAGTCATACCATTACGGGAACGAAGCAAAGCGCCAAAGGGTAGGCTTTGGCAATGAGGGTTACGTGGGCTTGGATGAACAAAAGTTCTCTGGAAGTGACTTTGTACGGTCACGAATGAGATCTCAATCCGACGGCTCTGCTTTCATTTCCCGCCAGTTCATTCAGGGCCTGCGGCCCAACACAAGCTCCTCTACTCTGCCGCCTACTCTGTGGCAGGAACCTGACATGGGGAAGGCCTGGGCTCATGCACCACAGTATGCGCACGAGGTTGCACCATGTGACAAGAACGACTCCCTGGTTGGTAAAGGATCTCTGAACCCGCTGCCCAAGGTGGAAATTGAGAAGGGTCCCGGGTGCTCGAGCCAGGAAGCCACTTGTGCTTCTTGCAACCTGGTTCGGATCCCTATGGACACTGAAGAGCACGGTGATGTGACCTGGATTAGCTGCGACGGTTGCAAGCGCTGGTTCCATATTGTTTGTGCCGGTTTCAAACATGATCGGGAAATTCGCGCCATCGACAAGTTCATCTGCCGTGCATGTCGGCCGATCCACGGTCCGACCACCTTCGTACGCAAGTCTTCTCGAGCTCGTACTGCAATTGACTACGCCGGTCTCAATCAAGGGTTTGTCAAATCTGCTACCGACAACTTGGAACACCATTATATCGAACCTATAAAGCAAGGCACGATACGCTTCCTCCCAGAGAACTTCCCTCGGTTGAGACCGGAGCTTATCACATCGGAATACTTCGAGCACGGAAATGGTATGTTAGAACCTGTTGTCGTCCCGGCTTCTCTGAACACCCGCCGCTCTGTCCGTGATATGGGCGCTGAGTTCGATACTCTCGCACGAGAAGCTCCCACTCAAGAGATGTTTGACGAATTACTTGATCATCTCCCTGATGGAATTCAGAATCTGGAAGAGGTTGTGGACTGCGGCCAAGATTTGTTGGACATGGTAATTCCACAGGGACTCACAGTTAGAACCGTTGCAAACCTCTATGGCCCCGAGGAAAGAGTGGAGGTCATCGATGTCAAGTCGCAGCAAGGGGAGGACAAGAAGTGGAATATGCAGCGATGGGCCGATTATTATGAGAGCGCCGGTGTCAAGGCTATCCGCAACGTTATCAGCCTCGAAGTCTCACAAAGTAAGCTAGGAAGATTAATTCGCCGTCCAAAAGTCGTGCGTGATCTCGATCTCCAAGACTCAGTTTGGCCCGAAGAGCTCAGGGCAATTGGCGACTATCCGAAGGTTCAGTTCTACTGTCTGATGTCCGTGGCTGATTCCTACACCGACTTCCATATTGACTTCGGTGGTTCGTGGGTTTATTACCACGTTTTGAAAGGTAAAAAGACCTTCTTCTTCATACCGCCTAAGGATAAGCACCTCAAAAAGTACGAGGATTGGTGCAACTCGCCAGCCCAGGACACTACTTTCCTCGGCGATCAGACGAAGGAGTGCTACCGTGTTGATCTTGCCGAGGGTGACACTATGCTGATTCCGTCTGGTTGGATCCACGCGGTGTGGACTCCTGAGAACAGCTTGGTGATCGGTGGCAACTTTTTGACGAGGTTGAGTTATGAAATGCAGCTCAAGGTTGCAAGAATTGAGAAGGATACGAAAGTGCCAAGGAAGTTCCGATACCCATTCTTCCAGAAAATCCAATGGTACGCGATGTTAAAGTACCTGGATGATGATCCGATACCCCAGGCTGTTCTTGATGCTTTCATGCAGGACGAGAACTACCGCTTTAAAAGGGATTACCCTGTTTATTACGAGTTTGGAGAACGAGCCAACGTGATCCCTCCTGGATCAGTTTACCACAATTCCCGATTCTATTCTAAAGCCGAATTGGACGGCTTACATTCTCTTGCAAGATACCTCCTTCGGGCAGCTTTGATCGCTGGATCGTATGCGGTGGACGGAGTGACTTCGGAGACAAGGAATTTAGTACGGCGATCCATACCAAAGGGGATCAATGATCCGGTGGATGTCGTCCGAAAATTTGGAATATGGGTCGCCTGGAAGCGTGGGAACGAGCAGGCACCAATTTGGGTCCATCCCGGCGTGATCGAAAGTGACCCAAAACTTAGTCTGTTGGAGAAACGACCGGCAGGACGGCCCAGCCGCCGATCTGAGCGTTATGCAGATAGCCAGAGCACGCATGCAGGAATACTCACCGCGCCCGAACAACCCATTGGTCTCTTCAACGGCAACCTCAGTGACGTCTCTTCGATTCCCGCAAGCAACGATGATGTTGCTGCAGTCAGGATCCCTTCGTCAAACATTGCCGTGAAAGACGAGAATCAGAGGCCGCGGGCGATGCAACGGGGTTCCGGTTTAGGCCCGAAAAGAGTTGCCTGTGATGCCTGTCGCAAGCGGCGGATTCGATGCCGGCACAAGGATGAACCAGGCGAAACGAACTCGGTAAACCAGGCCCTGGTGCATACTTTGGGCAATGG
Source organism: Byssochlamys sp. BYSS01 (assembly GCA_002242795.1). Lineage (NCBI taxonomy): Eukaryota > Fungi > Ascomycota > Eurotiomycetes > Eurotiales > Thermoascaceae > Paecilomyces > Byssochlamys sp. BYSS01. The sequence goes on from NIXA01000035.1 coordinate 128,483, forward strand.
AATGACGGTACAACAACAAGAGCAGCAGCAGCAGCAGCCATTCTTGACGACACACGATGCTGCATCCGCGCTGAAGTCTCTGGCTGCAATCGCATCGGAAACCGGATTTAGGAGTGCAGATAGTCTAGTTGGCATGGAGCGGTTCGACAGGTCGGGAGATCCCAGGGCGGCTCTTATGTCCACTCCTGGCGCAGTTACCAACGGGATCAGCGACATCGGTTCGGTAATCAACTCTGGAAAGAAGGGACGAAGCAAAGCTTGCGATGACTGCCGAAAGAGCAAGGTTCGTAATTGTCTTGAATTTTCTTGGTTCGATTACTCCTTTTTTCTTGTCACTTGCTAATCGATCTCAGCGTCGGTGCATACACGATGAACACGGTAACATCGACCCGGGCAAGGCCCAAGAGCGGTCAAAGCCTAGGGGTGCAAATGCGGCTAAGCGGCCACGCACAGCCGACGAGGACATACCGATGTCCAACAAGAGGCCAAAGCAGGAGAGCACTTCTCCAACCTCGAGGGAGGCCAATTTGAGTGGGAAAGGCGGGGAGGTGGCAACCGGACGGCCAGGAATAGTGTCTGCGTCTGCTCCGACGAATAGACATGCTAATAGTCAAGATTCCGTCGGACCTATCTATTGGGAGAAACTATATCCAAGCGAAGTCTTGTCACAGGCCCCTATGGTGGATCTTGATAGGAAGGATCCTTTGGTCCAAACATCCTACGCGTCACCTCCAGCATTCCAAACGGATACGTTAATCCCAAATGCGGTCAATGCTACAACCGTGTCTTCCCAGGCCGCCACTGCACTGGTATCTCCTCCGACGTCCCAGGTAGACGAGACGGATGTTCCCATGGAACACCCTGATACGGAGGTGGTGGCATCGGTCGAAGGGGAGTCTGCTCCTGCCCTGCAAACACCAACCTTAAGCTCTCGACATTCCTCTCGTCAGCCTCGCAATGTCGATAGATATGTACCCGAAGGTCAAGCTAGGAGGCCGTCAAAATTGGAGGTGCAGATACCATCTGCTCCTCGTGTGGCTACGGCGACAAGTACGAGGAAAGTGACGCCGACGCCCGTATCTGGATCAAAGAAGTCGTCTTCGCGACCTTCATCGTCGCACACGAAAATGACCAACTCACCGGCAGTCAAAAAGAAATCCGATCATCATGGCACTTTCCCCACGTCCCCCACTCAGTCAAGCAAGAGTGCAAAGCGTGAGCAATCCTATCCTGCAGAGAATGAGCCAGATGCAGAAAGCCTTCGTCTCATTCAGGAAATCTATGAGCAGGAATTTGGATTACGGAGAAGGGCAACGCGAATTTGAAGAAATCCGCGTCGGCTAGTTGCCTGTCTGTTTGTCGCACCCTGACATTTTCAGAGTGAATTTTGAAATTACGAAAGAAATGGAGCCTTATGCGGTATGGCGTTTGTTCATTTGCAATTGCGGGATGAATTGCTAGGAGTTGATGCGTGTCGGGTTTCGCAATAGGGATCATCTGGTATTTGGGGCGTTCTACCTAATTTCTGCTAATGTGGTTTTCGTTTGTTCGTTTCTGCTTTCCTTTCGAGCTTTTTTTTTTCTCTTTCTTTCTCTCCTTATAATTGGCTGGTTTCTTTCTTGCATGCGGACCACTGTACTTGACATCGTGGTTGGTTTGGTTTGATTTGGTCTGCTTGTAGGTCTCCATATATCCCATTACGATCGATTTCTTTTGCCCTGGGGCAACGATTTTACTTGACTTCTTTTCTTCCTTGATTTGCGCGTCTGGTAATGATACAATCCATCTTTGAAATCCATTAGATGGACTGCTGGCGTCTTGTTGGTAGTACCTTCGCATTTTTATTTTATTTCTTTTTTTTTTCTGTTTTTTTCCTGTTGATTGATTGCTCTCCACCGCTCATTGAGTTCAGTATGAGTGCTTGGTCTGGTCCTATGTATCTACTTCCTCCTAATTGGAAGAATGATTCTAATCCATGCCCGATAACCCGTCACCTTCTCCTGCAATAATTAATTAATTAATGTAGTCAATCCACCTCGTCAGCTGAGGCGATCGAGCAGAGAGGCTCAGCTTACTCGTGCGCGCCCTGTCGGGCACTCGGCTATCTGGTTAATTAACTAGCGGCAGGAAATAAGAAGGGTAATAGAACGCCGCTATATCCGGCCCTGACTCAAGAAGTAACACAACTCCTGGGAATCACACAAGGGGGTCATGCACGCACACGCGCCCATTCCGAGCGAGCCAATCCTGCAAGAAGACGCACTGGTCGAAAGACTGGTCTCGGCCTTCGCGGTTCCGGTCTCGCTGTCTGTTCTCTCTGAGACAGAGTGCCGCCAAGAGCCGGCGGTCGAGCGACCTTGACGCCTTTTTTTTTTCATCTTGGAGTGGCGGTCACTGTTCCCTGAGTTGGCCTTGTATCAACTTGTACGCGGTGCGTAATCTATAATAACCTACAAGGGATGCATGGAGAGGTAATTGTTATATCAGCTTGCATTGCTACCTGAATGTGTCCCTCATATCAATCAATGAATGTGGTCGTCATATTCATCCTCCATGACATCACAGACCGTAACCAAGAAAAATCCAAGGTAAAAAAAAAAAAAAATTCAACTGTTCTCTTGAAGCAGGGAACAACATGGGGTATATCAACAAATCAAAACAGCAATAAGCAGAGCAGGACTCCCAGAGAAAACATCAAAAGAAGGGAGTTCCTAACAGTCAAAAAAGTGCATGTAAATCAAGAGTATCACCTCGTCAGGGATTGGCGTTAAGTCCTCGCAGAGGAAGCTTGGTCCCTTACCGGTCGCGCGTTCTACGCCTCATATTTCTGCCTCCGGGGCAGAGCGGTGCTGGGGAAATATAAGACGAAAACTGGGGGGAATCTATGCTACCTGCCCGTGGAAAGTCTCTCCCTCACCAACTGCGACCCAGCGCTTAGGTCGTCTCGATTCACCTATCCAATCTCTGATCACACAGGGATCACTGTCGGAGCCCTGACACATCTTGCGACGGCCAAGAGATTTGAATCGCGGGCCAAGCGGACCATTCACGTAATGATACTGGCCGGCAAAGCGGTACTGACGGCTATCACCTAGAGGATAGAACTTATCCCCCCAGTGACCATTGAAGTAGAACCAGCTTGTCGGGGCATTAGGATTTAACGTGGACGCGCGTAAAGTATCATTGGCATAGTCGTAAATGTACGTGTGTGCATTCTGGACGGGATCCCACAGCGTGCCTCGATCGGTCCGATCATGCAGCAGGCCCAACGGGAGGACGTAAGAGTGAACTCCAGGGGTCGCGTACATTGCATGCGTGCCAACTGCGGAGTAAATGACGGGCTGGACAGAAAAAAAAAAGAGATGTTAGTCTGGAGTGAGCGTCGGACGCGTTTTTTTTTTTTTTTTTTAAATCATAATGCGGATTGTCTTCTTACCCGTTTCCCCATCTTCTCCACAGCTTCATAGCTGAATGCTTCGCCGGCCGAATGTGCACTGAAGAATAGTGCTTTCGGTTTACCATGGTGGAACCGTACAAGGCAATGCTCCCAGTCGCCAACGTGGTTGCCAAACCGTACGTTGAAGACGACATTGCCCAAGTTGAAGCTGTAGAAATAGAACCAGAATGCGTCGACGATGCCATCCCCTTTGTCGATCATAACGAGAACAGCGGGTGCGCTGCTCCGTCCCCCGGGCCTTGAGTGTGAAAGGACTTTTTGATCACTTTGGCGCTTGCGCAATTCCTGTTGGAGGAGCTTCTCCGCCTGACGAAGCGAGTCATCCTCTGCCTCGTCTCGCTTCCGAAAACGGTCGAAATCAACTTCAGCCCATTCTGCTTGTTCCTCTGGGTCATGGGGTAGCTTCCCATCCACTCGACTATCCCAGTCGGCCCATGGCTCTTCGACAGAATCGCCCTGTTCCGGGATGTTCCTCTCACCTTCCAACCACGGTGGCCGCTCTTCCACATCGTCATTGCTCGCCAAGAACACGTTCCATCCTTCTTCCCATTGGTTCAATTGGTCGAGATTTCCCAGGTTCGGGTGGTCGAACTTCGATTGGATTGGCGTGTAGTTCAGAGAGGGGGTGGTATGGTAGAGATGTTCGGCAATGTCACTGGGCCAGAACTGCTCTGCTGACGAAAGATAGACAAATGGCGCATGTTCAAGGACATAGTCAGGAATTTCCCGGCGGGAGCGCTCAGCATCATCCCTCTCGTCCCAGTCGTCGGCTCCGGTTGTCCAGTAAGACTGCCACGGAGCTTCGTCTACACGTGCTTTCTGCGTGCGGTTCACTCGGTGCCCGAAGGTAGCGGACACTAATCGAAAATGAGCGACACCACAGAGACCAAAGAAGCGGCAGGCTTTGCGGTCCAGCCAGGAACGGGAACTCGCAATCCACCGCGACTCGTCGTTGTCCTCAGCGTACCATACGAACGCATCCGGGTTGAGGGCCCGCACGAGGCTGTTTATCGAGACATATGCGATAAGGGACGACAACACTGCGATGGTCGCGCAAGCCTTTCGCGTCATCAGCAGCAGCGGGGAGTCTGGATTGGTGAGATTGGAGACGTCTGTCGACGACGAAAGGTACGGCGTACTGACAACGGACCCGACCTGAAGATCTGTCGTATCGGTCGGGGCCGCACTGAGAGGAAGACGATCTGCCTCAGCACGGTCTTGCTCAATGTCTGAAACAGAATTGGAAGCAAGACTGGACGGTTTGGCAAGGGGTCTAGGAAAACCGGGAGCAGCAGGCTGATGTCTCACCCGGCTTATAAATTGGTGGGGGGGAATGGTGGCCGGACGGAGGCCGGTGACGTTATGTTGTAAAAAAACGAATGTCGATAAGGACAACGATAAGAGCACGAGGGAGATAAACAACAAGAGCGAGAGCGGCGTGCGATCGCCATGAAGAAAACGAGGTTGCAGGGCCACTAATTATATAGAAGGGCCGGAAGAGGAGGACATGGCCATAGTGTCAGCTTAGTGTGCAGGAAGCTAGGGTCAACAGAAACGGTAATATGTAATCAATGGATAATCACGTAGGGAGGGGGTCAGAGCCTGATCAAGAAACTGAGGCGACACTAGGAGCTTCTTTTGTGCCCTTCCGTTTTTTTGCACGATTTTTTCCAGAGCAGACTCTCTCTGGTACGCAGATGGGCAGGGCAGGAGAGCATCCTACTGGGTGATGGGCAGGAGGGGAACCGCCAGAACAGAGTGCTGATTTGCCGGGAGCAGAGACAGGAGTGGAAGAGTCGGCAGCCAGCGGATGGCATCGTAAGGTGTTAAGAGCCGAGACAGGAGAACAAGAGGTGAACAGTGCAGCAAGTATGCTGGGCTGGTTCCGCGCAGTGCCGGTCCACCCGGCGCTAGACGGAAGGGGGCGGGAACTTACTTCTGCAGAGAGAGCGTCCAATGTGACCGTTACTGCCAGAGCTGATGATGCGAACGGCGAGATGGCCGGCAATCGAAGCTGGTGGCGATGGAGTCCAAAGCGAGTGAGGGAGAGCAAGGGGAGGAAGAGAAGGATTGGACTCCCGTCAGCGACGACGACCAGGACAAGTAGATGGATGACGCACCCGCGCGGCTTATCGATAACGTGAAGAGGGACACCCCTCCCTGTGTCGATGGCATTGAGATTGGGATCTACACTCTTGTCATCTCGCTCTCGGGTCCTACTCATCAATGGCAGACCCCAGAGAATGCACACGCCCGCCCAACGCGCGTTAGATCGTCGAGAGCTCGCTGTTTCTGGCAGCTGCTTTGAGGCTGCGTTGTTGGGATGGGATCAGTCGTGTGCTCTAGACGCCAGGTCTGCGGGTACAGTCTACGGAACACGCAGCCGCACTCGTGAGGCGTCGTAAGGCGGGTAATCCGCGCCTGGGCCGTATTGCAACGCCTCTCCGTCTTCGCAGTACGCACTCTACACAACACACGCACTGTCTGACTTTCACCCTCACTTTCACGTAGCTTATCTCCTCCCTCCGACTTGCTTCCTGCAAGTGTCGTCTGCTCTGGAAGATAGCGTTCTCTTTTCTGGGCCAGTTACGTTGTGCACCGCCTGGACGAAGGCCGACATGGTGTGCTGCTGCTTAGAGCGGTCTGTCCTCCAGCCCTAGGAAGGATCAGCCCCCACCAACTACTAGTCATTCCACTGCTCTTAGCACCGTCGATCATTGACCCATCAGAAGGGAAACTGAACCTCGACAACAATAATCCCCGAAAGTCGAACAAAGAAGAGGGCCCAGATTTCTCTCTCTCTCTGCTTTCTGTGGACATGCCGTCATAGCCGCAGTCCCCTAACTTTCCTAATTTTCGCTTTCTCGAACCCGACCAACCCCAGAGGAAGCCCCAATATCCCAACCGGCCTTTGCAGAATTCTCTTTTTTTTTTTTTTCCGGCTTCTGGTGTCAATTCCGGCGGTGTCATTGACGTGATGCCCCCGGCAACCATACCGGCGGAGCTGGTGGTGGATCCTGGCATATTGAGTGACTTTGACAAATTCGATCATCCTGATGACTATGAGTACGAGTATCATGAGTCGGAAACTGAGGTAAGCCTGTTCTGGAAATGTTTAATGGAGATCAATACACCTGGGAGTGTTCCCGAGTTCGCTGATGCAATCCGCTATCAATTCCCACCCTCCCCTGCAGACTTTCTTCGTTAATCTCGATCTCACCTCCTACCACGGACCAATTCGCCCCCCACGACGCCGTCCCGAACCCTCTACGACGCTTGCAGCTCCTTCTTCCCGGCTCCCCTCGCCGTCGCCGGTAACAACATCATCCCTGGGACCTGGTCCCACTATCAGTGACAATGCTGTTGCGGAGACCGATACCGACCAAGCAGCACCAACTTCAGCACCCGCCACAGCCACTGACACGGACCCCGACCATGTCCAAATCCTGGGCCTCCACACACCAAACCCCATCGTTTCCTATCAGAACCACCTTTTCAGCTGCTCCTGGGCCGACTTACTAGGGACCGAGCTTTTTTTCACACATCCACATCCCGAGCCGACGACGCTCGACGATGAGACCCCGCCCCTGAAACGTGGAAAGGACTACGATCTCATTGCCGCCAACAGCGTGAAGATCCTCGGCCGCAAAGCGAATCTGATCTCCGGGTCCGGGCCGGGAGCGGGACTTGTAGGAGAATCAGGGACCGTTCCAGGCTTCTCTCCTCGTACCTCTGGGCCGCAGACGAATCAAGCTCGATTTTTACAGCGTCTGGCCAACGTCAAGCGATCCAAGGGAGAAACAGACGCCGTCCGGACTGTGTTCAGCGTTAGACGCACGCAGAACCTCGAGGAACGCCTGCGCGGCTGGGCTCGCACTGACGAGCAGATGGCTGAGATCCAGCGGCTCAATGTCCGCGCCCGTCAGGGTGATAGCGATGCCCTGGAGAGGCTGGAAGATCTCTGTGCGCAGTTGGGTTCGCAGGATATGCAGACGGATACTGCTAATACCGCCGAGTCCCACGCTCCATCCGATCACCTCGGCCCTGAATCTGAATGACTTCCCCCGGCCCCCCCTCTGAAAGGACCGACCGATCATCCGTGACCGGGGAAAGCACTTCTCCCAGAAGTCTAACGAAGCTTCCCACCTGGCATCCGATCGCCTGGGTTAGATGCTCTGCTCGTAGCGCCACCTCGGCGACTTCAGTATGACTCACCACACCCTATCCCCCCGGGTCCACTTCAGCATAGCGGGCCAGATCAGATGGCCACGTGTGGTCTCCGGTGTATCTAGCCGAGGATCCTCGAAGGTCATCGTCTGGATAGCCTTCCTGTTTAGCACGGAACGGGAGTCGGGAACACAGTCATACCTCGGTAAATGATCGCTGATGCTCTACGTCGTCTGGCTGTCGAAGTGCCAGGTGCCTGACAATTGCATGTAAGGGCCCTTCTTCGGACACATCCTAGTTGTATACAGTGAGTGTACCACTTCAAAATATAGCGCGTAGCTGCCAAGACGTATAGTTATCTTGTTCTCCTCTTTTAAAACGGCCGATGCTCTTTCGACAAGGTAGGAAGACCATTTAATAGTATTATTGAATAGCAATAGTAGTAGTTGAAACACGTAGGCCACCAAACAATCTGAATCCCGGCCAACCCAGAAAAAAAGAAGCAGCAGATTTTATCTACTACAAGCAACACCACCCCATGCTGGTAAAGTGAACGGGAAAAAGCAAAGTAAGAAGGAAAAGAGAAAAGAAGCTGTGGCGGAGTGGTATCTCGCGAGCCAATATCCAAGACGGAAAACAGAACGTAAAGAACAATAATAAGAGCCGTAAGGTAACAAGTAGATCGATGCGGAATCAAAATTGCCAAGCCAAACCCAACCCAACTGCGAACAGAATAGCAAATAACGGAATGAACGTAATAAAGAGCCAGATAATAAATAGGTAGGTAGTCGATGGATCGATTATGTGATTATCGGCGCTGAAGTGGTGGAGCTTTCATTCGAGAGCAGGTGCAGAGGCGTAGAGACGTCAAGGATAGTTATTAGATGTAAGTAGGCATCAACGTAATTATTCGCAAGCAGTAATGAAATGAGAATGAGATTAATCCGATTCATTCGGCCACCTCCCTCCACGATGTTTCGGCCGAAGCATTGTAGCAAAATTCGCGTGCGTCCCCATCATTCATGTTCAGCTTTTATCACACATGAAACCGGCATTCCTGAAACCTACTGGCGACGGCGGCGGTGGCGGTGGGGTCTCGATAATTTGGGCATTGGAGAGTTCGTAGGCGGCATACTTTGGAGTCTGTGATGATGCCAGAATCGCTCTAGAAATGTCTTGGCTGAACGATGGTGTGGGAGCTAGGATGGTAGGACGGTTGTAGACTTGCGACATTGTCGAGGCCATTGTGATTAGATATGTATTCTTTTGCTTGTGAACAGGCGTGTGCTCTCTTTTGCAGATGAGACTGGTATTGCACCGGGGAAAAGTTGGAGGCAAAGGCCCAGGAGAGTTAAAAGAAGGAGACTTTTATATAGGATCGTAGTTGCTCGGGCGATGAATCTGGTGGATTCGATTAATTTGGCGACCTGCCTGGGAGATCTTTTTCTAGATCCAGTTGTCTAGAATGTTGCTAAAAACGGGATTGCGGGTTAGTGTATGGGGTACATCTGGGCAAGTGAGCGAGGTTCGGTGGATAAATAAATAAAGACCGACAAAAAAAAAGAAATATATGGAACACGGATATGAGATGCTAAGTATGAAGCAAGAGGACGCGTGGTCGTCCTAAAAAAAAAAAAAAAAATATGATGCAAGAGAGCGGTAGCCAAACTCAAGTGCTTCCGGGCCGTGGATTCGTCTCTATAAAAAGAAACGCAGTAGAAGGGAAAACGTCTTAAAACGATGATTCTGGACAGGTCGAGACCACTTACCAGTGATGTAATGATGGCGGGTGGACGACAGTAGTGGTTTATTGTTAGTCTATGGCAACAAAGCTGAGAGGGCAGAAGACAGCCAGAGATGAGGGAGACGGCGTTTAAAATTTGATGGAGATCCAATCGATGAGATTCCTATGGAGATCAAGGGGGATATATATATCTATCTATCTACTCAGACGATCGACTCGCGCCACGAATCTCGGACCGGAAACTCGACTGACCAGCTCAACAAGCTCGGTAGAAGGGAGAGAATGGGAGGCGTAAACTAATCAGCTTGCTTATCTGTGCACCCGGACAGTTTCAGTGTCCGAGGCAGAGGAAAAACAGGGTCGACAATCTGGGGAAAAGAAAAGAAAGCTCCGCGGGATGATCGTTGCCATGCTCAACTGTTGCCAACCCACCAGCAAAGACGAATCATCGTCAACAGACCTGCCAAGCGGAATTTTCTCGGGCAGCGCGGAAAGACATCGCCGCTGCCTATTTGCTCTTCGGTTTCTTTTCTTTTCTTTTAATTCATTTCTTTTTTTTCTTCAGGAGCGCTCAGCAGGCGTTTCCGGAATGGGGGGTCGCTTTCCTCAGGGAAAATTGGCTAATTTTAATTTCCAGATTCTGACTGAGCCTGCCAGCAATTTCTGTCTGAAACGGACATGATTAAGATGATGCACCGTGTGTCTCTCACGCAAGGAGGATACAATAAGATGCTTGCACTAAAAGTTATCCAGTGTGGCGGGCCTTTCTTCTCCAGTCGTGAATGCCTGTCGGTTATCGGCGACCTCGGGGAGGATTCGCCGACACGCATCGTTCGATCGTGGAGACTGACCTCGGCGCCTCTTCAGGGACGAGTCACGGAGATTGCGTGCTGCTGTTGGGTTCTTCACCGCCAGTCTGTATCTTATCGAGCACTCTAGACACGGGCCCATACTGTAGCCAGCTAAGAAGTAGCTGTAGCAGTGGCAAACAGCCTGGCTGTTCTCTGAACACAGGTTCTCGTACATACTACATACCGCACACAGCACGTCGTATGTATGAGGTGACACTTGCAAATATGGCACAAGAACCTGGTTTAAGTGGCAGCTTACCTGGGCCAGGGATACTCTGGAACCTGACATGAATTAACAACGCTCCATTGCAGATTATGCTAGTCATCCCCACATTATCGTGCTTCTTTTTTCCGTTATATGTAATATTACACCGATTCCAAAGCAGACCATGCAATGACTGAATCGTGTATGTAAAAGACGGAAAGAAAGGAGAGATCAAAAACCTACCTAGGTGCTTAGACTAAATTCCTGAGTCAACCAGGTTTCTGAACTAGCCAACTATCCGGAGACCCAATTCAAGTCCTGCCAGGAACCAGCCCTACCGGACAGGTTTCCACAGAATCTCCCTCTCCTTCAATACCCCGGATTTGAACAAAAAGGCTTGGCAAGTCCTAGTGAAACGGTGTCCAGGTCAACAAACAAACTCAGCGTTTGAAAAAGAACTTGAACTATCCGATGTCCGTACCGAGTACTACTAGTAGACACCGTGATCACGTCACCTCATTTAACTTCAACTGGAAATTTGCTGTTTCCCGCCAAAGCAGATCAGTACCTAGGTGAGCGCTGGCACCCCATCATACTCCATGTCTGCAGAAGGATTACGGCGAAATCAAACACCAAGTCGGAACGGGTAGGACCCCATTCTCCGGAAATGCGGGGAAGATGGCGCACTGGATGGAAACTCAGAGAATCGATCGACGACCTTCTTTCCGTGGCGCAACTTCTCTGGGTCAAGGCAGCAGCTAGGAGCCTAGATGCTTGCAAGATTTGTTGGGCCGCTGAACCGTTATTAATATTAGCTAACAGGTTATATTGCGTGATGGATCATGGGGGCCATATTGCTGCAAATGGCAACTCGAGCCTAAAGTTCGTCATTTCTCCGCAGTTGAAGAAGAAACAACAGGCAAGGCATGCGACAGTCGGATCTGAACCTCCACTCTGCACCCAACAGGTTTCCTCATGAACAAGCAGTGCTCTGCAGCCCTCGGAACCATTTTCCTTAGTCCTGATCACTAGCCCTCAGTAGTGCCTACAGTAGAGTGGTCTAGTTCTGGGGCATTCGATATTGCTAATGTTTCCGTAGGATAAAGCCAATTTTTTGAGCCATGACAACCTTCGAGATCAGATTACGCGGCCATGCGAAGAGGGCAGGTGAGTAGACTCGTGTTATCCGCTGTTAGTTCCATGTTCGCATTGACCAATATGCAACGGCTGTAAGAGCCAAACGGTCATCTATTCCCATGCAAGAAATATCCGCTGGTAGTCACGAACTATGCGGGAAATGCAGCAACCACTTGGATCTATTACACTTGTTGACGTTCGGAAACAGCAGAGCCATAATCCTTGGCGGAAGATCGGGTTCTGCCCTCTGCTGAGCCAATTTGTACATTCTTTTTTGTCCGTCTAGAGCAGATCGCATCAAGGGGGCCATTATTTGCTACGCCACTGCAGCATCGGATACAGACCGAGAGGTCGTGGCCATGTACGCCGTGACAACATTTTTCCAACACAGTCACAAGCACCAGGTCCTTGTCTTTTCTCCTACCCGGTAATGAAAGTCATAAGGCCCGTCCTGTTGAAGGAACCCCGCAAATGCCAGAAGTCATGAACCGTTGTGTTGATACAATGTGGCCGTTGCAAACAAGTCCCAGCTTTTGTAACTGACCGGAGTTCAAGCTCACTAGAAGCGGCAACCTTTCCCGGGACGGTCCCAGTTCCCGGCTGAGACTGACATCAAAGTGGGAGTCTTGAGGAGAGAGGACCCTCCATTTTAGAGATGAGGTAATTATTTATTTATTTTATTTTATTTTTTTCTCTTTCAGGTTCAGCCGGAAGATCGACCACGCACGGGTCCAGACTGGTTGGTTTTATTCGGCACGAGGCGCCGAAAATTTGGCATTTTGAAGTCGGATTGGGAATTACAGAACAACGATTGTCCTTCGGCGTTGACGACGGATCCCAGCTGAGGGCGGAGACGTCGAATCAATAGGTCCAAATTTAGATACACGAGCAATGTTTCGGAGTGCCTAAGTGCGCAGAAAGGGGCCACCTGGACGCAAGATGCGCAGTATATTAATATTACAACACAGTTACGGTAGGCTGACACAGTCATTTGCTGACCTCAAAGGGCAGGATTTCCGCTGAGAACAAATCCCTCGGAAATCTCGGACCTCCAATCACATCACAAAAGAGTCTGTCCTGTCCATTGCCCGCGTTTCTGCGGACCAGTCGAAAAAGGTCCAGAATCCGTGTACGCCGCCGACGTATGACGCAGTAGCCAGATACCTCCATCGTCTCAGCCTCTAAGGCTCAGACACAGGAGCCCACCGCTAGAACGCCACATCGACAGCATCGATCCTAGCGCCTGTGACTGTCCCTGACGCCCCGACAGCTGATCAACAAGTCGAGACCCCAGACGGTGGGCCGCTTATTCATGTACCTTACCGCATTGACTTCGCTGCGGGCCTGCGGTGGCCCTAAGAACTGCCCGTCGTATCGATACTCCGTTCCTGGCCGTTTCTTACCGATTCCAGTGGGTTGCGCATGCGCGATATTCCTGTATTATTTCCTCGTGGCTCACTTTAGCTTCTGGGTTTTTGCCATTGCGAAATTTATTATTAGTATGCTGTAAAAACTCTGCCGAACATTCAAGAGTAGGGGAGTACGAAAGCGAGGGGTAGGATCAAGTGTGGATAGGTATATAAGAGAAATTGGCTCGCCAAAGTTCATGACGTGAGCAGCCAAAAAAGCTAACTTAACAAGAAGGAGCTGAATCATCGTCAAACAAAACAAACAGTCTCGATAAGCTCTAGCTCTTATCATTTATCGTCTTTTGTTGCTCACTCACTGTCCTAAGAATAGCCCTTGCCTAGAGACTCCCTAGGCACATCTGAAAGAATAATAATTTTGGTGGGTACGCCTTCTTCCCCTACAACCCTCGTTCCACTCCCCTGGGCGTTACAGTGTGGCGCGGGTTGCTGTCTCAGCCTGTGTGACAGATCTGTTCCTACCACGATAACATTGACTGCTTGGCAAGTTTTAACAGTTCTCCGATTGCTCTTTATCTCTGAGCTTACCCTTGTACCACCAGCTTATCATCATGGTCCCTGGTTATATATGAATGCTGACGCTCGTGAACTTCAGCAGTTCCTGATTCTCTTTCGCTCTTGATAGAGCGTCCTTCACACTGACTCCCCGCGAGAAGCGAGCTATCCTCTATCTACATACATACTCTGTACACCTTCTCTCATCATGTCGTCGCCATCAGTGTCGGAACCTTCCACCCCCAGCGTGTCTGTAAATGGCAACGCTCTTCCCGTTCGAGATCCTAAACTGTTTGCCAGCAATGGCGTCACCGTTTCTGGCTCTGGGACTCCTGTCGGTTTCCAACGACAACCCCACAACAAACTCCTTGATGCAGTAGCGGGGACTCCTGCGCGGCATCCATCTCCGCATGCTACCCATCTCAGCCTCCCAGGTGGCGGCGGTCTGCATCGAGTCCTGTCCGAAGAGGACCCGGGCTACGTTGCGGCCAAGTTTGAAGGAAAGCAAAAGCAGATGGAACAAGGTGAATACTGCTTTTGGAATTTTGCCTTCTTTTTACCGGCCGTGATCCTGAACAGATTGATTTGTTCTTGTCTGACAATGTCTCGCCTTCTTCTATAGTGATGGACCAACTTGAGGAGAAGGGATTTTTTCCTAGTGATTTTGTCGTCTCTGAAACCAATTGGTTTTATAATAATCTTGGAATTGACGACACCTACTTCCAAACTGAATCCGTGGATGCCATTGCCACCCAGATCCTATCCCTATATGCCGCGAAGGTGGCCGCCTACGCTCGAGATGACAACAAGCTCGAGATCAGGCTCGACAGGGAGGCGGAGGACCATGCCGTTTACATCGATACCAGCCGGCCTGGTACATCGGCAATCGAGGGGCCTCGTTACGAGCAGAGGATAGATGAGAAGTACATCGATACCTCAACACCTGAGCGCAGTTATCGGGTCGAGACTTTCCGGTCGCCGACTCCACTCCCAGGGGACTCTGAGCAGCAGCTTCGCTGTTACTTTGTATATCAATGCCAATTCGCCAACCCAAATCCTCACCCAGAGGAGACCGATATCGAAATCATCGGCGAGAAGAGATTCCTTCAAAAGGCCACCGCCAATACGAAAGCCCTCTACCAAGAGATCATCAGCAATGCCGTTACCAGAGCGGGCCCTGTCATCGAGATGTTCGAAATCGAAGGCAGCCGTGAAAAAAGACTGGTTATCGCGTATCGCCAAGGCTCTACCATGGGGTTCTTCAGCGCACTCTCTGACCTTTATCATTATTATCGTTTGACGAGCTCTCGGAAGTATCTGGAGAACTTCTCTAATGGCATCACCGTCCTTTCCCTTTACCTTCGTCCGCTGAACAAACCTGACGTCATCTCTAAGTTCCCTCCTATCGAGGCGGCCATCCACCAAATTATGAAAGAGGTATCTCTTCTTTACTGTATCCCTCAAAATAGATTTCAAGGGCATTTTGCTTGCGGGCGTTTGAGTTTGCAGGAGACCATCTATGCTCACTGCGCCTGGGTGTTCGTGCAACAATTCCTGAATCGGCTGGGATCCGAGTACACCTCCCTCACTGCTCTTTTGGATGCCAACAACACTGTCCACGCAGAGCTGCTCGCCAAGATCAAGAAGAGGCTCCGCACGGAGACATTCACGTCCGACTACATTTTTGAGATCGTCAACAAATATCCGGAACTCATTCACAAACTCTACCTGGATTTTGCCAACACCCATTACGTGCAGACTAGGGGTCCTGCTCAGGACGATTTCTTGCCAACGCTGAGTTATCAACGACTTCATGTGGACGAGGTCTTGGATGGCGTAAAACTGAAGGAGCTGATCTCGAAGACTGCGGTGAACGAGCATGACGACATGGTAATGTCCGCATTCCGCGTCTTCAACGCTTCTATTTACAAGACGAATTTCTTCACGCCGACCAAGGTGGCCCTAAGTTTTCGATTGAACCCGGACTTCTTGCCTGACCACGAGTACCCACAGCGGCTATTCGGCATGTTCCTTGTCATCAGCTCCGAATTTCGTGGGTTCCACCTGCGATTCCGCGACATTGCCCGTGGTGGTATCCGTATTGTTAAGAGTCGTAACAAGGAGGCATATAGCATCAATGCCCGCTCACTGTTCGATGAGAATTATAACCTAGCCAGCACGCAACAGCGCAAGAACAAGGACATTCCCGAGGGTGGTGCCAAGGGAGTGATCCTGTTGGATGTGAACCATCAGGACAAAGCCCGTGTTGCCTTTGAAAAGTATATCGATAGTATCCTTGATCTTCTCCTCCCTCCCCTGAGCCCTGGAATCAAGGACCCTATTGTGGACTTGTACGGCAAAGACGAAATCCTGTTCATGGGTCCGGATGAGAACACGGCAGAATTGGTAGACTGGGCTACGGAACATGCCAGACAACGAGGTGCTCCCTGGTGGAAGTCCTTCTTCACGGGCAAGAGTCCAAGACTTGGAGGCATCCCTCATGATGCATACGGCATGACTACCTTGTCCGTGCGCCAGTATGTTCTCGGTATCTACAGGAAATTGAATCTCGACCCATCAAAGGTACGGAAACTACAGACCGGTGGGCCTGACGGTGATCTAGGGTCCAATGAGATCCTTCTCGCCAACGAGACATATACCGCTATCGTTGACGGATCTGGTGTCATTGTTGACCCTCAAGGATTGGACCAAGCGGAGCTAGTTAGACTCGCAAAGAAGCGTGTCACCATCTCGGAGTTTGATATGAAGAAGCTATCTTCGGAAGGCTATCGGGTTCTCGTCGATGAGAGCAACGTCAAGCTTCCAAGCGGTGAAACAGTCCATAATGGGATGATGTTCCGCAACACATTCCATCTGAGAACGGCCCAGCACTTTGATGTTTTCGTCCCCTGTGGTGGGCGGCCGGAGTCCATTGATCTGTCCACTGTTGGGAAGTTGATCAACAACGGCAAGTCTGTTATTCCGTATATAGTTGAAGGCGCCAACCTTTTCATCACGCAAGACAGCAAGCTTCGCCTAGAGAAAGCCGGTTGCGTCTTATTTAAAGATGCATCTGCAAACAAGGGCGGAGTCACGTCGTCGTCCCTGGAAGTCCTTGCTTCTCTCTCCCTGGATGACGAGGAGTTCGTGGAGAACATGTGCGTCGGCGCTGATGGAACGGTCCCTGACTTCTACCGCGCCTACGTGAAGGAGGTCCAGGAGATCATCAAACGCAATGCCACCCTTGAGTTCGAGGCTATTTGGCGCGAGCATGAACAGAGTGGCGTTTTACGCAGTGTTCTCAGTGACCGACTCAGCGTTGCAATTACAAAACTTGACGAAGAGCTCCAAAATACGCAGTTATGGGACAACATCGCGCTGCGGAAGTCTGTCTTCAAAGTTGCCCTTCCGCAACTTCTCCTTGAGAAGGTTGGTCTGGATACTATCCTTAAGAGGGTGAGTTCCTCTTCTTGTCTTGTTTCCTTGTTCATTAGCCCTCCAACTGACATCAATTCAACAGGTTCCTGAAAACTATCTTCGGGCGATCTTCGGTAGCTATCTTGCGAGTCGCTTCGTGTATGAATATGGCAGTAACCCTAGCCAATTTGCCTTCTTTGACTTGTAAGTTTGTCTGGTTCCCCCATTTCCATGATGACTGTTTTTCTAACCGGTGATCGAAAATCGCAGCATGACCACGAGACTGTTGGAATGCAAGGCATAGATAAGGACATGGCTAGGCTTTTTGTTTTTATTTGTTTTCTAGACTTTCCTGTTTCTGCTTCCCTTTGTGCAGGCCTCAGCTCACACCTTTTTGTCTTAATTTGTTCTTTCGATGGGTGCGTTCCCGCTACGCGATGCAGTAAATTTTTTTTAATGGTTTTCTTACTAGTCTGGGGAAGCAGTGAGGCGAAACTAGCCAAAACAAAACAGGACAAAAAAAAAAGGGGAGGATGGTTCTCTGGGCATCAGCTTGAATGTATCATGTCGAAGTCTTATGCTTAGTTTGCTTGAATGCTTATCGCTATTGCTACCTGTCACCTTGTCACCACTCTCGCTCATAGTGTCCCACTAGTCAACGAGCGCACACTGTGTCTACAAGAAGGGATCCCAAACCTTGTGGTAACGGTCTAGCTGAATCTGGTTGAGCATTGATCTCAATAGTCTAGCTTGTGTAGCTATGTTGTCTCCACCAGAGATTGAGCGCCACTATGGTAGATGCAAGGTGAAGATCCCAATATGATATATTCATCTCTCACTATTCCCTCTGAGCTAGAAATCATATGCCCCTGTACACGGTCGTCTTGTATATTCACATTATATGTACAAAACTTTTCAAGGATATTTCAGTCAATGCCCTGTATTGACACTACACGACGATTTCATTCGTGATGCCGTCAAAAACTAGTCCTTCTTCGGTGTCAGAGCGCTTCAGCTCCTGTAGTTGTTTCCACTGTTCCGGATATTTCTCCCTGGCCCATTGCTCGACTTGGTCCTTCCAATACTGATAAGGGATTGCGTTGTAGAAAAAGCCGATGCTGGGGTGGTCCGGTTAGCCTTGGAATTCGTGGGCTCGTCCATATGTCCAACCATCTCAGATATTAAAGATAGCGCAGAAGAGTGAAAGAAAAAAAAAGAGGTAACTTACGTATTCCGAGTTGGTATATAGCCGGTCTCTGACTGCATCTTATCAATGGCTTCAGTGGCGAGGTCAAATTCGCACTGCGCTGCCAGGGCCTCTATGAATGAGGTGTACAGTCTACGGTCCATTTCGATTTCAAGAAGTTTGACCTTCTTCATCATCTTCAGTGCTTCTTGAGCTCCGTTAGGGTGGTTCTCACAGGCCTTGAAGAAGATGGTGACGGTCTTGTGAGAAGGTCCCTCTTCTGATTGAAGAATTTGGCGGAATATCTCCATACTCTTTTCCGGCATGTCGCAAGCAGCATACGCAAGCATCAACCCATTGAGTATTCTTGTGTTGAGATCTACCTCAAGATCCAATTTAAGCATGTTGTGGACCAGTTCAAGGTTCTCGGCATCTCCAGAGCGCGCAATACCCTGGAAACATCTGGCGTACGTGTCAGGCTTCGGTCGCTGCGCGAAATTTTCGGCCTGTCGCATATGACCAAATACAAGGCAGGCCTTCTCGCTATTCCCTCGTTTGAAGAAAGATACCATTATATTGGACCTCATACTCACGCCTGTCTCTGGAAACGCAACCCGCAAAAGGCTATACGCTTCCCAAGCCCGGTCGGTTTCTTGGGTAGGATCCATAATGAACCGCGTGAGGACATGTCGAATCTTACTCCTTCCCTCTGAATCGTAGGAGCCGAGTATCGGGCGAAGTAGTTCCGAAACGGCTTCATAATCGTGGCGGTGCAGTAACATATGCGTCAATGCTGCCACCGTTTCCGGTTCCAGGAGAACATTGTTCTCAAATAGAGGATCAAGGAGAGATGAAATCTGGTCGAATAAAGAGTCCCTTTGTTCGTAAAGGCAAAGCATCCTTATGAGCTTATTCATCAGAGGTAAATTAGTGAGTGTCACTTCATTAAGGTCCGGTAAGTTTTGGGAACATTCAAGTGCACCCTTGACATCGCCAGCCTGAATCCGGGATTCTAACTCCAACAGCCTCATCTGCTTATCAGGCTCGAGGCCCCACTCGGAAGCCAATGCAGCAAACTCAGCAGCGAGTTGCGGATTCTCTGTGGAATTTGCGTATTCGATTAAGGTATTAACACACGATATGCCCAGAGTGGTTTTCATTTCTGCACCTTTGGTTGCCCAGGACGCAACTATTCCGGCAATCTCAGCTGCCTCTTTTCCATTAGCTGCTTCCCAGAGCAAGACGACATCGCTTGTTTCCGAGTCTGGGATAGGTGGAAGGGAATCGAATATCGGTTGAGCCCAAGCGAGGTCAGAGTTCCTACTCGCGAACTTGATCACCGCCTTTTTCGTAGAGAGAGTGGGCTCTAGGTTATCGGATATAGGGCATTCATACACGATCTTTGTAGCATCGAAAAGACCATGTTCAACGAGAATTTTAGTCAGCTCTTCATGAGAGACAGCGTCGAAACTTCCTCCTTGTCTTTCAAGTTCTTCCGCTACTTTCCTGAGCTGGCGTCGTTCGCCTTTAATCGCAAAGCCTTTCATAACAGCGAGCCAGGGCGAAGGTTTGGTTTCTTGAAGGTTCTTCCGGAACTGCCGAACCACATGTCGTGCTCCTTCCGGGTCACCATTCAAAGACAGAAAATTCACGTAAGCAGCCAACGCCTGCTCACTAATTCCATCAGAGCCAAATTCATTGTCGGCGCATAGTTCTTGGAAAACAAGACGCGCAATCGTGCGGGCTGATTCGTGGCATTCCGGAGGACATCTCGCCTCAGACAGGACAAATAACACGTTCTCGAGGTTCTCTATTGAAAACACAGCTTGCCAGTCCTCTGGTTCAAGTCTTTCTTGCTCGTTTTTCAAATGCTCCCAGGTGGCGATAAGTAGTTGCGTCTGAAAATCCGTAATGGCGCCTGGAGATTCAATCCGAGAGGAGATGAAGTCTCGAAAGGCTTTCGCGAGTACATCGTTTGGTGGAGTCCTGCTTTTATCTGCCAATGACCGAGTCAAATCCCTCATTGTTTTCAATCCTATCTCGGAAGGCAGGGTAGAAGTCTGTTCGCCGCCAGTAGGTCCAGGTATATTAAATGCGAAGAGGCCGCGCCGTTGGATGTGATGAGGACCACGAAACCCGATCTTTCGAGCGCGAGGAGCGGAAATGATGTGCAAAAGTCGACTGTGGCATCTTGAAGAACAGACCGGTTCGTTATTCAAGATGGCCTGGAAAACTCTCCTGGTCAGATGGGACTGCATGTTATTTGAAAGACCTGTCCAGCCTGCTTGCTGGGCGAGACGAACTGATCCGTTCCAACGTCAATGGCAAGAACATAAGAAGAGTATAGTGCGGGGCATTCTGTAGATTAGCCCAAGATACAAGACAGATATTCCGAAGCAAATTGGTGTTTAAACACGATAAGGTGTCTTCAGTTGACGAAGTCGGAAAGCAGGAAGATCCGGAGCTGCGGCTCTTGGCGCATGAGAAGAAATCCGTCCCGGGAGCTTACCGTCGACTTTCCAACTCTTTGATGGACCACGCTCGCTAATATTACTACACAAGCCACTTCGAGATCCGCATACGTCCGTCGATTCTGAGAAATCGATAAGACCAATGGCACTCAACCTCTTTTCTTCTCAGTCCCTTCGCGCCTTCAAGCCGAACAGTGGACGGCTGTCTGTCTGCCGATGGAATTCGACGACCCCTTCCTCTTATCAACGGCCAACGTCTGATCGCAATGGGAGTACGTAAATCTCCGCGTCTTTTGTAAAGTGTCTTTATTTCTCGTTGCCTGTTGCTGACGGACTGAGCTAGACCCAACATTACGCGTCCGTCGCCGAATGCCGAACCGGCAAAGATTTATCGAAGATCAAAAGGCGCAGGGAGAAAGCAGGGCTCTAGAGAGGTTTATTACTCGTGAATGGAAAGCAGGAGATATCTATTCTCCTCATGACCTCAGTGCAGAAGAAATGAAGAAGTGGAGGCAGAGCCGTGGCCCATCCAGGGACATCTTTGATGCTGTCAACGTGAACCCACTAGGCCTATACAAGGTATGGCTGTCTACTAGACTAGCATGTGAAACCGAATAATCGCTTAGCTGACTCGCGATAATTTCCAATTGCAGAACTTTGCCATCATGTCTGAATATATTACGAACATGGGACGTATCAAGCACCGTCGTGACACGGGCCTACGCCCTGTGAACCAGCGGAAGATCGCAAAAGCCATTCGGAGAGCCATTGGTGTTGGACTCATGCCAAGTGTCCACAGGCATCCAGAGATTTTAGCGGCAGAGGCGAGGTCGAGAATGGAATCGTTATAGCCTGGAATCTCATCCATACCGTGGACCACATTGGATATCGAGCAAATGCACTTGAATCCTAATCCTTCTTCTCGCCCATCTATTCTGTCCCCGAAATTTGAATAGAAGGGCAAGCAAGATATGTACTACTAGTGACTACTTTAACGTGTAAATATATGAAGCCAGTTTCGTCCAACCTGGTAGGTAGTGACTGCTATCCCAAACAAACAATGAATTCTTCCGCCATCCTCCTGCGTACTGCGCCTCCAGGTTGGTAATAATCTGACGCCACCATTGTACTCGTCTACGTCCTAGTCTCTTTCGAAGACTGCCATTCCTCATCATAGGCCTCGGTAACTACTCAGCCCAGTTCAATCGGTGACCATTTCGATGCAATAAGCCTGATTCATTCACGTCTTACAGTCTGATCCCTTTGTTTCGATTTCCGAGTGCTAGCTGGCCATGAAAAGTTCACAGGCATGTCAACAATAGGGGCATGTAGCAATAACAGCCTGCCAGATCTAGCATAGGCCATGGTTGGCCATTCTCAATTCTGCTCTCAATTCCAGCGCAGCATACTCCATTCACGTATTGCCTTCGCAGTAAAGATCTATAGATAAAACCAGATAGGTGTATCAAGTTGTACAGTAAGGCAGGTAGCAGGGCTTCGCTGACATTCGGTTTGTACCCCGCTGGTACGTCAGATACCATATCCGTCCCAAGGGGTAACAAGTAAAAACGGTCCCCCGCCAGCATCGTCAACGGTTCTCCCGGATTCCAATACGCTACGACTGACTTTATTCGTGCTCTTGTACGGGTACTTGTGGGTTGTTATGTCAATTACAAACGGTAGGTACATACATATTTTTCTTCCAACCTTCTTCATTCTACTGCGTGGCTGACAATCGTCTTGCAGAGTCGATTTGGGCCGCCAGCCCCTCCACGACGAGGGGTCAGCCCACGCAGCTTTCCTCTGATGCCAAAGGTGAACGCCTTGCGTATGCAGTATGTGTGACCTTATTTTTTTTCGCCACTTGGAATGAGGTTTACAGTGTTGCTAATACTGAGCAATTATAGTCGAATAAGTCCATCTTCGTGCGGTCCATCGATAACCCCTCCATAGCCAGGCAGTACACAGAACATAAGAGCGCAACCACAGTTGCGCGCTTTTCTCCTTCAGGTTTCTACGTTGCTAGCGGTGACGCTAGTGGCATCGTGAGAGTATGGGACTGCGTCGGTGATGGAATCACCAAGGGCGAATACAGCATTGTCAACGGTCGAATCAACGATCTTGCGTGGGATGGCGATTCCCAGCGCATTATTGCTGTCGGCGATGGGAAGCAGCGTTATGGACACTGCATCTCATGGGATAGTGGGAATACAGTTGGTGAAATCTATGGACACACGCAAGCTATCAACTCCGTATCCATCAGGCAACAGAGGCCGTTGCGCGCTGCCGCCGCTGGTGACGATAAGACACTTGTCTTCTATCACGGGGCGCCATTCAAATTCAATACCGGCATACGGGACAAGCACATAAACTATATATATGGCGTGGGCTTCAGTCCAGACGGTTCTACGCTGGCTAGTGTTGGTGCTGATCGAAGGATATGGCTCTACGACGGGAAGACCGGAGAAGCCAAGGGACAGATCAGGGAGGGGGAACACAAAGGAAGTATATTTAGTGTCTCCTGGTCCAGTGATTCTCGGAAATTCGCAACCGCTAGCGCTGACAGAACTGTCAAGATTTGGGACGTTGAGGCGGGGAAGGTCTCCCAGAGCTGGAATCTTGGAGAGGAGGGCAGTGTGAACGTTAGTGACCAGCAAGTCGGCGTCGTGTGGCCTTCTGGAAGAACCGACGGGCTTGTTATCAGTCTCTCGCTAAGCGGAGATCTCAACTATCTAGTCGAAGGCACACCCGAGCCTAGACAGGTCGTTCAGGGCCATCAGAGGAACATTACGTCGCTGGGGTATTTCGGTTCTGACAAGAGTTCCGATACTCTATGGACTGGAAGCTTTGAGGGAAGGGTCTGCAGCTGGGACTTCGCTACGGGCATTGCAGAGAAGATAGATGGTGAAGGTCATCCAGGCTATATAGCCGGACTTGCGACAACAAAGGAGGGGAGCGGCAGGATATATAGCGTGGGATGGGACGATACCATTCGATCTATTGATATTGCCGCTAAGACATATACTGGAAGAAGCTCCAAGCTTTCCGGACAGCCAAAAGGAATCGCCGCAGGTGATTCCACGGTACTGGTCGGAAATGCGGATGCCATTGAAATATTCCAAGATGGCAAGAAGACCGGCGAATTCAAATCGAAATCTGCAGTGACCGCAGTTGCAGCACATGCGACCACAGCTGCCGTCGGAGGTGAGGACTCATCCGTCCAGTTCTGCGATATTTCCAGTTCTGGCCTCTCTCCAAAGAAAGAAATCAAAGCGTCTCGTAATGAAGTGTCTGCCCTTGCGTTCTCCCCAGACGGCTCCCTCATAGCCGTCGGCGACTCTCGGGGCCGAGTGATTGTCTACAAAGTAGGTGATGGTAGCTTGGTCACCGACCGTTGGACTGCCCACTCTGCGCGGATTACTTCCATTGATTGGAATGAAGATGGGACACATGTCGTGAGCGGGTCTCTGGACACCAACATCTTTGTTTGGAGCTTGGCCAATCCTGGAGATTGGATTCGAGCGTCAAACACCCACAAAGAAGGGGTGAACGGGGTAGCCTGGCTTGCTGGAGGGTCTAAGATTGCCTCTGCTGGTGCTGACGCTGCAGTCAAGGTGTGGAAGGTCGAAGGGTTGAAGTGAGAGAAATAGCATAGAAGGTATTGGATTTGCAATGCTGACCCTCACTTACATAACTCCTTCCCCTGCTACAAGGGTTATGGGCTGTCCTGCTCCCGATGAGGGTACTATAGTACATAGTATATGGCATGTTTAGTAGATAGTTCATGGACAGTCTTCAACAGCGGAAGCTCTGTATCTAAGCCAATGCGGCAAACCTATCGCATAACCGATGCGTTCGTTCGTGCCAGTTAACAGGGCTTGCAAG
Source organism: Byssochlamys sp. BYSS01 (assembly GCA_002242795.1). Classification (NCBI taxonomy): domain Eukaryota; kingdom Fungi; phylum Ascomycota; class Eurotiomycetes; order Eurotiales; family Thermoascaceae; genus Paecilomyces; species Byssochlamys sp. BYSS01. Next base: position 152,925 of record NIXA01000035.1, read on the forward strand.
ATATTCAGAGGCGACGCTGCGAATAGGAGTAATGCGCCATGACAGCAATAGTTGCGAAGAGCCGTCTTTGTTGTCTGTGCGGAAGGGTTGACGTCGGAGGATCTGATCGCCGGTCAGGCACTGATTGTCGCTCACATGCTCAACCTGAGCTCTAAATTGGACATCGCGCTTATTCCACACCATGGAGTCTTTATTCCTAATGAGCCTGGGGCCAGGCAAAAGGAGAATGTCATGAGAATATGCAGTCCAGCGCTTCTTCCAGTACCTCCAGCCGCTCCCAGCGTCCGCGCCCAAAGGTAGGTCAAAATGGCCGACTTTCTCGTGCGATTCTTTCCGCCAAACGCTGACAGTGATGGTGAAGTTAAGGCAGGCTACCTTCGTCCTCCCTAAAACCGGTCAGCGTCTGAAAGGTCTCGTCAGCCTGCGAAGCGCTGAAATCAATGGTTCCATTGACCGAGAGCGACAGGGCCTTTTGTCTGGAGAAATCGAACCTGATCGCCATGACGCAGGCCCGAAAGACCCAGGGAGACTGCAGCAGCTTTGGGTTCAGACGAAACAGTTCCTTACGTCGGAGCTGGGGATAGGTGTGCTGAAGTGCAGTCTGGCCTACTTTCTAGGATCTCTCGCTACATTCATACCTGTAATTTCCGCGTTTCTCGGCCACCAAGATGGAAAGCATGTGGTGGCCACGGTTACGGTGTATTTCCATCCTGCGCGCTCCAAGGGAAGCATGCTCAGGGCACTGATATGTGCCCTCCTTGCGTTCCTCTACGCCGCGTTCGTCTCCATAACAAGCATGCTCGTCACTGTCTTCTTCCGCGACCTGAACCTGCTTCCTGTCGGTAAGGTGTTGGTGATCATCGTGTTTTGCGGTGGTGGTTTGGGTTTCGTTGGATGGACTAAACAGAGACTTGGAGATCCGCTTGTGAACGTCGCATGCTCGTTGGCGTCTTTGGCAATCATCACGGTCTTGACAAAAGAAGGCTCTGTCCAAAGTGGTGACCTATCCTTCGCCAAGATATCCCAGGTTTTAAAGATGGTACTCATGGGCGTCAGTGCTACGATGGCTGTCTCTTTCTTGATATTTCCGATTTCCGCACGGAAAAAGCTGCGAGCAAATCTTATCATCGTCACAGACACGCTGGCCACGATGCTGACCATTATCACCGAGAGCTTCCTTACTGGATCCGAAGAAGAGCTCTTGTCAACAGAATTTACCAGCACAGCCGCCCGTCATAAGCAAGCTTACGGACAGCTCGATAAACTCGTGAAAGAATCGAAGCTTGAGCACTATGTTCTAGGCACAGAAAAGGAGTATAGGCTGGAGAAGAAACTCGTTCGCTGGGTCCAAGATATCACTCATGACCTAGGCGGACTGCGCAGCGCTGCCGCCTTACAATTTCAACTACTCAAGCAAACAACCGCTTTTGGGTTGACGCCGTCGAACCAGGATGAGATCTTTCATCATGGCATGCTGAGCCCGTCGTCCCTTCAGGAGGATGGTCTCTACTTGGAACCAATTGATGAAACACCGGAAAGGGAAATATCAGATCTAAATGGCATGCTATCTGATGCTTCTAACACTAGCCACGATTCTTCAGAAATCCCTAGGGTCTATCTTCCCGCTGATATTTTCGAGATATTTATCGGCCACCTGGGCCCCTCCATGGTAATTATTTTTCATTCTCAAGCCTATGATGAGCGTACCACTGATAATGAATAGCGGTCTCTTGCTTTTACTTTGAAGGAAATATTCAAGGAAGTACCTTTCGGACCTGCACCAGATTACAAGGTCTCTATTGATAGCAGGTTCCATATGAGCCTTGGCCGTGCACTAGAACTTTATCAAGAATCTCGGAGGAAGGCCCTGGAGTCCCTTTACCGACAGAAGGAGATCATGAGGATCCACTCACTTGAGACTGAAGCGGATTTCGAGGAGGTATCAGCCAGTTGCGGGCACTTCAGTTTTTCGCTACTTGAACTTGGCGAGCAACTGCGGATTCTGCTATCCATATTAGACGAATTGCAACTGGAGGCCGAGGAGAGACCGAACGGGAGGTCTTGGGAGTGGATGAAGTTTTGGCGTGCTACTAGAGTTGAGAAAAATTATGAGGATACAGGTAAGTAAGTGTCTTTGGTGGACGAACTAGGGACTGTGGTACTGACTTTATCTAGAGCAACCGTCCTCCGATGCACGCCATTCTGCTCTAAACACTAATTCTCTAAGCAGTGGCCACAGGGGTCGACCAGCTCTGTCCCCGCACGGATACCCAAATGTGCCTGCCAAAGAGACAATCGGCTACCGTATTTGGAAATCGCTTAGGTTCTTCAGGCGTGATGACACCAAGTTCGCAATAAAAGTTGGCACTGGCGCGGCCCTCTACGCTTTGCCGTCATTTCTTTCTTCTACTCGTCCTCTATACTCCCACTGGAGGGGGGAATGGGGTTTGTTGTCGTACATGCTGGTGTGTTCCATGACGATCGGATCGTCAAACACCACAGGGTATGCTCGATTTTTGGGCACGTCCCTGGGAGCCGCCTGCGCAATAGTATCATGGTTAATGAGTGCTGGAAATGCGTTCGGGCTCGCATTCCTTGGGTTTCTAATGGCAACTTGGACCGCGTACATCATTCTGGTAAAGGGTCAGGGGCCGATGGGCCGGTTTATAATGCTCACATACAACTTGTCTGTCCTATACGCCTACTCACTCTCGCGGAAGGAGACAGGCGATGATGACGATGAAGGAGGCGAGAACCCGATTATTACGGAGATCGCACTCCATAGAGTCGTCGCTGTCTTATCCGGCTGCATCTGGGGTATCATCATTACTCGAGTTATCTGGCCAATCAGTGCACGGAAGAGATTGAAACAGGGCCTGAGCCTGCTCTGGCTCAAGATGAGTCTGATTTGGAAGCGAGATCCGTTGTCGGCCATTGCAGAGGGCAGTATTCCAGCTGCAACATATATGACGGCCCGGGAGAAGCTCGAGATCGAGAGATTTCTTTCTCGTCTGGAGTCTCTACGCATATCGGCGCGTTCTGAATTTGAATTGAAGAGCCCATTCCCTGATGCCACGTATGGCAATATCATACGTGGTTCAAGAACGATGGTAGACTCTTTTAATACCATGAATCTAGAACTGTTTAACAATTTAGCCGTCTCGGAGGGTGAGGTTGCTGTCCTTCGGTACACTGCCCGTGAGAGGCATCATTTGTCGACGCGTATCCGGCATTTACTCTCTGGTGAGTTTGAAACTCCTCCCTCTTTGGGCCCTGAGAGTGCTAATTGACACGGGATAGTCATGGCTTCGTCCATGAAGCTGGAGTATCCGCTGAGCGATGACCTCCCAAATATAGAGCACGCTAGAGACAGGCTACTCGCCCGAATTTTCCACTATCGTAAGGATCGAAGGGCGAGTAGATTGACTACTGACGAAGATTATGCCTTGCTCTACGCCTACAGTAAGTCAAACCAGTGTCCATACTTTGGGCAGTATATTTAGCTACTACTGACGAGATCTCCAGTTATGGTGACCGCACAGCTGTCTAATGAAATCATGGAAGTCATGGGAGAGATAGGAAAGCTATTTGGAGTGCTAGATGAGGACGTAGTCAAGCTTCAGTAAAAATGTCCATGACCAGTTTCCATTTTGGTCAAGCCTATAAAGAGCGAGCTCCTCAATACAACTCCTCATGCAACAATTTATCCCGTCATACGCAATAGGCATTTATTTATCTTTGTAGGAATCGTTTCGTTACCCTTTGTCCAGCACTTTCGTCGAACGGTCTCTCCGAGTCGTTTATAGTTGAATGCTGCTGTTCCATTTCTCGGGCGCTCCGTAAAACAAATCCTGGCGGGGAGCAAATCGGAGAAGGGCCTCCTTCTACCACTCCAGCTGTCAAGAATCACCCTTTTTCATCGCAAACCATCCCTTTCCCTCTTGTTTTCATCTCCAACGACCCCCTAGCCGATCGACGGACAACTTCTCTTCATGAAGCTCTAACTGCCAGCCCCGTCTCCGGCTTCGCGCAGCCGTGTCGCGCTCCTGCTCACCAGCAGCAACCATGCAGATCGACCCGGCCGCCTTGAGTCGGACAGAGTCCACGGCGGCTTCAATAGCGACGCCAAAGGCTTCTAGTGGGTCTGCGACTCAGAAGTACACGAAAGCTCTGATCTCCGTGCCGCGACTCGACCTCGAGCCAATCTACACGGAACTGAAGGCCGCAATCGGCGACGGTTGGGCCGAGTACAAGGAATCTACAGCACTCTTTCTCTTAGGTATGACTTAGTCCCAGCCCCGCTCATCCTGAACGGTGTGGTCAGTGGATTAAATCTGTTTTGTTTGAAATTTCATGTTTCTAATGTCTTTGGATTGAATACAGGGCACCTAAACCAAAATGAATTCTCGTCGCGTGTCGATCATATAATATGCGCCGATGCGAAGATCGAACATCTCCATAATAATTTTGTATGCGCGATTATCGGGAACTTGACAAGGGACCTTCCCGATCATGGCGTTGCAAGCTGGGTGTCGGCAAACGACAAGCCTTCTGTGGTGTCGAAGCCTGTCTCGGGTGATGCTGCAGAGCAGCGACTGAAGACGGAGGTCATGCAAATACCCCCCAGGGATCGTCGAAGGATCAAAGGTGTGCCAGAGGTATGCTACAGAGCCGTGTGAAGTGAGAGGTTACTACGACGTGAGGAAGGCCATGCTAATGCGCTTCTGCTCTTAACCAGCCCGATCCCGGTGAGCTGCTGCATCATGAACTGGAAGAATATCATCGGGCAAAGCAAATCAAACTACCGAATCAAGTACCAGCAAGTGCTGGTGGCTTGAATAAAACAAGTAAGGAGCCATATCTCTACTAAATGCATGAGTCCTTTGTCAGAACTAGTACTGACATTTCCCCGCTTGAACGCCAGATTGGGAACTGGAAATTCGGAAACGCTACGCGCAACCTTTGGCTTCGGAGACTGGCGAGTTCCCAGATGCGGAATCCATACATTCGCGCATGGTCCCAATATGCTACGAAGAATCAGTCGTCAGTGGCGCCGGGTTTCCATGCGCAGAGCTCATGGCGATTGCCACCGAGACGTTTGTCAAGGAGGTCCTTTCGGTTGTCTTTTCGCGGACTCGATCTAACGGGCCATCTGGCACCGTCAATGGCATGATGACGCGGAAGTATCGACAACAGCTCGAGCGAGAAGAGCTCGCTTTCACTCGCGGAGAGATCGCCAAGGATAGCGCAACAGGCTTACTTCCAATCGAAGCCAAGGAAGCGAGCTCTAGGAAGCCCCTTGGGGTCAGGGACCTCCGACTGTCCCTGGAAGTCGGCAACGGATTCTTGTCTCATATGCCTCTAGTCTCGGACGAGATCATGGGATGCTGTCTCGATGATGAACTCGATGTTGAGAGACAGGACCCCACAGCAGACGACATTGTAGAAGTCTCCACTAACGCTGATGGCGTAAAGCTTCCATACGCCGACGAGATGGAATTGGACGACATCGATATGGAATGGGAAGGAGGCACACTAGCAGATAGAGAGCAATTGGGCGCTCTGCTAGACGGGTGTCTGTCCATAGCCTCGTGAACAGGCTGTGCCTCGTTTGCTTTGGTCCGTCTTCTTCATCTTCCTTCGCCTTTTGTACTATTTATGTGAAAATTGTTGTATCACCATGACTTACAGCGTCTCAGATTGGACGTTGGATTTGAATATTTGCAGGGAAATTTCTATGGCGCTTCGGAAGTATCCACGGAGGGTGTTCGTCAGAGTTCTGACGCCCTTAGCATTTGGCTTGGAGTTTCAATGTGTTTCCAGTTCTCTGTTTCGCTTACGGTTCTTTGCCTTCAGTCTGCTGTTATCTTGTTCTTCTTTGTCTTTTATTGATTTTTTTTTTTTTCCCTTGAGAAGCTTCCTTCCCGGACCCTTGATTTCGCTCGTCATGAGAAAGCGCCGTGTGGTCCACGGAAGTTCCTCGCTTGGAGGGTGAGTCTATCTCGTGACAGAAGAGGTAGATGAGAAAAGAAGAAAAAGAAAAGAAAGTGGTTGCTAACTGGAAACGCTGAGAAGGTCGGAAGGAGAGGAATCTTGGAGTGAAAGGTGAGGACCATTCGATACCCATGAATTCGTTGGTTTGCAGCTTTCTTTGCATGGTATAATACAACTGGTGTTGGCATCTTTGATCTTCCTGCGATTTGACTAGTGCATGTCCATTGCTCGATGCTGAGTCGAACTGGACGGGGAATGCTTTCGTCATTCGTCTACTATTTCATGATAGATAGTTCCTCACTTTCCCGCACAGCCTAAAGATTAGTTTAACAGATGCTTGTATACTCTCTTGACCAGTGCTGCTTTCCGACGAAATGGTCGTAGATGGTCTCAGCATAGATGGTATATAGCAGCATAGTCCATCCCCTGTGCTTGTCTTACGATGTTAACAGACAGCCATGCACGTAGGCTGCTTAGGGAACTGGTCCTGCTCGTATCATGGTTTCTCAGAACAGTAGCATTTGCTGCCTCTCTATTCAAATGGACACAAGTTTGGTTGGCATTATTCTTCCTGTCCGCCTGAAACTTGTTCCCGGACTAATCATACACACACCCACCGATCCGAACGCCGGAAGCCACACAATCATTATAGGTTGCCGAAATAATGAAGAGTCATTGTACTAACATGATTACTGAGTGAGACTGGCGGACACGAGCTTGAGTATCTCCTCGGTCGATTTATGAGCGTTGGCCGGGTCCTTAGCAATTGACTGCCAGACCTCACCATGTCTAGGTTCGGTAGAGACACATTTAGCCAAAACATCGGCTCTTTTTTCCTATATCGTACGAAGTCAGCATCGAGATCAAAAATTCGCGAGGACAAGATCAAAGATAAACAATTGAACTAACCTCCGTGCCGTGTTGCAACAAAAACTTATAGTACCACGCCCAAGCATCACCCAAATCGCTGTTGGTGACAATTGCCTTCTCAAACCAGGTCATGGCCTTCTCGAGTCGGCGTTCACCCCAGAAGATCCGAGCCACTGTAACGAAAAGTATGGGGTCGTTGTCCACCCTTTTTATTGCTTCCAAACTACGCGCTTTTCGCTGGGACCGCGGCTCCAGATGCCAGATGCTTTCGCTCCACAGTAAGCCGGAGGTCGGGACTTCCTGGATAGCTCTGGCCATCAAAACTTTCGCTTGCGAAATATTGTTTGCCCGTCGTTCAACTCGGACGCTTTCAGTCCAAAGCTCCGGGCTCTGGGGAACAGCAAGACGAGCCCTGTCAAGTACAGAACGTGCCCTAACAACCGCACCCAGCTGTTCCTCCAGTCGCGATGCCAGTAACCAGAGAGGGACTGACTTCGGGCAAGCCCTGGTACCAGTTCCATACACCTCTCGGGCCTGAGGATACTTTTTCTGTGCCTCGTAAATTTGGCCCTTCATCATCCAAAGCTTATCAGCCTTGGGGTAGAGCTGCAAACCTTGGTTCACGAGGTCCAACGCTTCATCGCTATTACCTAGTTGACGCTCAAAGGCCACGCTCTTGATCCAAACACGATCTGTGCCGGCTTCGCGGCGAGCGGTAGCGAGTAGTTCTCTTGCTTGGTCTGTCTGCTTCGCATCTGCCTCCAGTTTGACCGCAGCGAGCCAAATATCTTCGTTGTTAGGATTCTGATTGAAAGCACGACCTAGGACACGCCTGGCGTCATCAATTTCTCCAACCTGCCATTTTTCCTTTGCGAGCTGCAGCCACAAATCCTCACTTTGGGGGCAGGCCTCTACTGCTTTCTCGAGAACCTGCCATAACGCTTCCTTGCTTCCATGGTTGCGCTCAAGGTCGGCTGCTGCGAGCCAAATTGATCTGCGGTTCACGAAGACACGTAGAGCGTAGGCATAGATCGCCCTTGCTGTCTCGTACTTACCTCTCGCGATACTGGCTTTCGCATCATCCATCCAGATATCTTTCCGATCATCATCCTCATCCAACCCCCAGCCAAGGGTCTCGCGAACGATGGCACCACAAGTCAGGATCGCTCCCTCTTCTTCGCACTTCTCGGCTTCCGCTATCCACTCTTCTCTTTTCAACATTGCATTCTCTCTCGCAAGCGATTGGATAGCCCTCTTCATCATGAGGCTGACTCTGTCAGCGACACCCATCTGTTCCTGCAGTCGCGCGGCAGCAATCCAGACTTCATGGCTGGTAGGAACAGCCTTGCGAGCGGCATTCAGGACTTTCTGCGCATTTTCTGGAGTTTCCAAGCGAGCTAGAGCGAGCCACAACTCAACAGAGAGGGGAATCATTTCAACAGCCTTTGCAAGCAGGAGTTTAGCATCCGTGGGATCTTCCTCCAAGTTAACGGCTTCCTTCCAAATGGCAACCGACTGGGGGATATGCAGAATAGCTTGTCTTAAGACATTCTTCTTCGACCGAACGTCTGTCTCCAGCCTCATCGCCTCAATCCATAGTCTCGTCGACATGTCATTATTTTTGATCGCATTTGCGGCGATAACCTTGGCATTATGGCCTTCGTTGAGCCTAATATTTTCAAGCCACGCATCTTCGCTTTTCGGACAAAGCTCACAGCCTTTGGAAATGACGTTTCTAGCCGTAACAATCCTTCCAGCAAGTTCTTCCAATCGTGCAAGTGCGATCCATCCGGGAGCATGTTTCGGATTCGTCTTCGTCACGGATTCCAGCAAAACGCGAACCCGTTTAATATCACCGATCTCCACCTCGCCAGCCTTCAGCTCCGACTGTGTCAAGCTTGTAAGATATCCCTTTGGGTCGATATTGGTCGCCGTCCCGGGCGACGTGTCGGCAGACGATCCCTGCGCAGCCTGATCGAGTCTGACTTTCAAAACCTTATCACGAGCAGCACCAATATCAGCAAAATTGGTCATCGTCCCCTCTGCGTCTTCTGTACTATGTGTGTCTGTGGCGGTCCCATCTTCGTTGATTGTCGTTTCGAACTGGGTCGAGCTTCTCGCGCTTTCTAATACGCTATCTGGTACGGCATAGAAACGCTGCCGCAGATTTTGTTTCGCTCGTCTGTTTCTCCCTGTGAGATCTCCTACTTCAGGGAGGTTGGTCCATTGGTCTTCGGTGACCGCCGCTAATGAGCGCTTCAAATCGGCGAATTGTTGCTGAATCTTAGGATTCTTCCGTTCGTAGTCTTCTCGTTCTTGACGGTCTCGAGCTTCCCTACACGTGCGGAAATTCAAGTCGGTATTCTGTTCAGACAACGGGAACATCCCCCGATGAACAATCGCTCTCAAACGAAATCAGGGTGAGTATAAGTGACTAACCTTCTTGCCTTTCGGCGTTTATCCATCTTCTCGTCTACCTCCCTGTAGATACGGTCGGCCTCATCATCTTCCTGATCAAATTGGCCGTATGCGAAGAGGCCGACTTCGTTATCCGGGTCCTGGAAACGGTCATCTTCTTCCTCCTCAGCCGCCTCTTCCTTTCCACCTTTTTCTCTTCCGGCACCGTAGGCAGTTGGAGGAGCGGTTCCAAGAAGCTGCGCTCGCTTCGCAAGGGCAGCCTGGATTTGTTCCGGCGTAGGACCTTCTCGCGCAGGTCCTAGATCGGAGCGGGTAGTGAAGCCCGTTGCTCCTCTACCGAGACCCGCAACATAGTTCTCGGGTGCTGCCTGACTTAAAAAGTCCTTACGACCGGTAGACATATTTGAGAACCGTCACGAGGGAAATGTTGAAGTGAAGCTAAGCTCAAAAGTTCTGCTAGAATCGTTGGAGGAGGATACGAAGCTCAAAAGAGGCAAATGCTTCTTCCGGGAAATTATAATACCGACCCGGTATATCTTATCGGCAAATCCTCCGTGCTTGTTTTTCGTCCAAAATTCCGAGAGAAAAGAAGAATACACGTAATTGAACGAGGAGGATATAAGGAGGCCTAAGAACTCCTTTCCCGAATATATTCAAACGTTCAAGTTCGAGCCTTTAACAACATTTCACAATGCCGAAATTGAAACAGAAGAAACGCAACAGCACGTCACACCCAAGTCCCTACGCGGACGCTGCTGCTAAAACCAAGGCAGCCAACAGCATATTCAGAATGAATACGGACCTTGGACAGCACATCTTGAAAAACCCTGGTATTGCTGAAAAAATTGTCGAGAAGGCCGATCTAAAACAGAGCGATGTAGGGTTGAAACGCTGATATACGTTGAACAGTGCATAGCAACTAATATCTATCTCATTTCAATCTACAGGTCGTGCTTGAAATAGGTCCTGGAACTGGGAACCTCACAGTCAGGATTCTTGAAAAAGCCAAGAAGGTCATCGCGGTTGAATTAGACCCTCGCATGGCGGCTGAACTTACGAAACGTGTCCAAGGTACACCTGTACAGAAGCGCCTCGAAGTCATTTTGGGAGACGTGATCAAGACCGATCTTCCATACTTCGACGTTTGTATCAGTAACACTCCATACCAGGTACGCTCTATTGTCTAGATAGTGCCTGTTGACCAAAATTAACTCCCCCAGATCTCCTCTCCTCTCACTTTCAAACTCCTCGCAACTTCGCCAGTCCCTAGGATATGCATCCTCATGTTCCAACGCGAATTTGCATTGCGACTCTTCGCAAAACCCGGAGATAAGCTTTACAGCAGACTTTCTGTCAATGCCCAGATGTGGGCTAAAATAGATCACATCATGAAAGTGGGCAAGAATAATTTCAAGCCTCCACCAGCCGTGGAATCAAGCGTGGTCCGTTTGGTCCCCAAGAACCCAAGACCGCAGATCAGCTATGAAGAGTGGGATGGCCTTTTGAGAATTGCTTTCGTGAGGAAGAACAAGACACTCAGATCGAGTTTCCTCGGAACATCAAGCGTAATGGACGTGCTGGAAGCAAACTATCGCACTTGGTGTGCGCAGAACGATGTCCCAGTCGAAGATGGTCCTTCCGAAAATTCAGATTCTGACATGGTGGATAGCGGCAACGCACGGGATGATGGTGAGGATTTGGAGGAAACAATGGATGTGGACGATGATGACGATGTTCCGGACTTTTTCAAGGAAACCAACGCCCGCATACAGGAAGCTCTTAAGAGCAAACCAAGCCGAAAGAAAAAGGGGATAGTGGCAGAATTGGTTCGCGAAAAGGTTCGGCAGGTTCTGGAAGAAGACACAAAGCTTGCAGATCAACGCGCCAGAATGTGTGATGAGGGGGACTTTTTAAAGCTGCTGTGGGCGTTCAATCAGAAAGGATTTCACTTCAGCTAGCCTCGGCAGTAGAGGCGAGGGAACGCTTTTGCGCCCTTCGACATCGAGAGTTGCGAACCAGTTTACTCCTTTTAATGCGACGAACCGTGTGCTAGGGTCATAGGCCGCCATCATCCGGTGGCTGCTCACCAGACGGCCGGAGATGGGCACGTGAGCCCTGGAACAGGCTCTGCCAGATGAACGCCTCGCTTAAAAGGAGCTCAATATCTTTCTCAGTCCAATCTTTTGTTGGGAGAGCTTGGAGAAACATCATCACCTCCTGCGAAAGTTTAGCGCTTGCATGGCGATGAGCTAGCTAATCGGCAATGGAAGGGTCACGAACCTGAAAGTCCATCTTGACCAATTGATCAGACCACTTAGCCAGGAAGGCGGCGCAGACGTACAGATGGAATCGAGAGAAGCCCTGCTCCTCAGCCTGGAGAACTGTTAATATGATCTATGATTCCTCTATGAACCAAAGTAGCAGCTCAAGACATACCAAATATGTGTCCCACATTCGTATTGTATTTTTAATGCTCATTTCTCGCATGAGAAGGCAGTTCATCCACCGGAAGCTGAACTGCATGAATTCGACCCCTTCATTCTCCAGGTGCTTCGCAAGAGTAGAGTCAATACGCATTGTCAAGTCTCGTAATGCTCTGACCTGCCTGTGTATACCAGGCTGAGCATAGATGTAGTTATCCTGGATGCCTTCAAGGAGCTTGGTGAGACACCAGAAAGAATCTGCTTCCACGGCATCGAGGACAGCTCTCGGCAGTTGCCCCGGATCCATTCCTTCCTCTACATCGAGGTTTGTGATATATACGCCAAGGAAAACTTGCCAGAATGGTGTAACAAGGTCATTGATTCCTTGCACATAGCCGCTGGCAGGGTGTCGAATTGCCCAGACATAGAGAATCCTTTCCAGGGACCGCTGAGTGGCCTCATACCCGTAAAGCTCAATATGCGGGTTCGTGCGAGGGACATCTATACTAATTTGGTGCCAGACCGCTTCGTCCAACCCCCGTCCACGGGCCGAGGTGGAAGCCGTAGTGTTCGCGGTGGCTGTCGTTGTACCACGTTCAAAAGCCTGCCGAACTCCGTCAAGGTATTCTTTTCGTTTCCTTTCCAATGTTGAAACACGACGTTCACTATTCGTCGGTAGATAGCCGAGCAGGATCTGCCAGGTCATTGCACGGACTTCAGCGGGAACCCCAGACCAAGAGAGATCTCTTAACTCAGACAGGGAGACATTGCTCGCCTGGAGGATGCGTTTGAACTTGTTGATTCGCGATATGTGAGAAGAGTGCATCTCCAGCTCTTTCGGCGATGCGTCCGAAGGAGGAGGGTTATGGTTGATAAGATTCAAGGCGTTGGCAGGGTCTATAAGAGTCCATGTCAGTAGGCTATCGGTTCCTCTTCCGGGGACAACTTTTACCTGTCAAAATATCTTTGTATTGTGGCCGAAGAATTTTGCCCTCACCATTTCGAGCTGGTGGATACATAGGCGGTCCGCGTTCTTCAGCAATATCTGAACTATTTGCTCGCTGCCTGTTGGACGTCGAACTGACACCGAGAGTAGCTGAAGGGCCGCTGACATTTCTGCCGCCTGGGTCAATATTCTTGGACCGGATATTATCAGGGCCCTTGATCTTTTTTCTTCGCATACTCGCAATGCTGGGCAAACCAAATTCGTCCTCGTCATCGTCGTAAACAATCTCGTCTTCGTCTTCGTCTTCGTCGTCATCGCCCGTCTGACCTTCGCTCCACCCTTCGACTCCTTGCGTTAAGATGTTCGAATATGAATACGGTTCTTGAGGAGATGAAGCAAACCGAGCTCCAGATCGAGAAGGAGAAGATAGCGTATTTTGGGCATTGTTCGATGACGACCGAGAAGGGGTTTCAGGGCGTGCGTGTTGGGGAGATAGACCTCTATCGCAACAGGCTGATTCAGCCCATGAATCACAGATTAATTCGAATTTGAACGAGAGGACAGCAACGAACCTCAAGATACCAGCGTGGGAGTAAGCGGCACCAACAACATGTTGTTGATCAGGGCTCTTCGCAGGACCCTGGCGTAAGGATATCGGTCTACTCTTCCAAAAAGGGGAGGCTGCACGCCTTCAGGTTCGTCAGTAAACAAACCCAAGTAGTCAACCAGAGAAGGAACGGTCACTTACTCGGAGCGATCTGCGAATTGGACGAGGGAAACAGCTGTGTCAACCCATTGAACTGATTTCAAAGAATATGGGGGTTTACCGAGCGGTACGAACCAACCTGGACCATCTCCTTCGACTATATCATTAGCTTTACGGTATGAATTTGTAAATCTGATGGAGCTGTTTGCGACCGCTACTCACCTGCTGCTGACCTTTTTTGGTGACCATTGCCCTTGTCGAAGTTACTCGGCACGACTGTAGGTGCTGGCATCAAGAGTCATAATAGAGGCCAGATTGCGAACGGGGGCGGTCGTGGAAGGTTTCACTATGTTCAGGTTTCCGGAGATCCGACAAAAGTAATCTTTAATTCAAAATCCTATACCAGGGTATGCTGGCTGTCAGATCGACAGGACCTTTGTTGAAGGGCCATGTTGCAAGTGGCTCTCCAGGCCAGGCTCGCGCGTCGGGACCGCACCTGCTCCTCCTCCCACTCAATACTCCGCTTTCTCCTCGTACCCTCCGCCACTCTTCCACAGCTGCACTCTCGTTCCTTCATCTCCCTCTCACACCTTTCACTGTTCTCCAGTCTTGCGATTTATTCTATTTGCTCTAGTGGGCGTCATTCACTTCTCAAGCAGGCTAACCCTGGGCCTGTTCCGCAGCGATCGAGCTGCTTTCAGATTCTGATCTTTGTTCTCATATCTTAAGCTGATTTCCGTGCTCCGTCTCAAACACCTTTAGTGCATACTACATAGTTCCAGTTTGCTTGACTCCCAATATCTCTCATTATGGCTGAACCAGAAGATCTTGAGGAGGATCTCTTTGCTGATCTGTATGGTGATCCGACTCATCAATTTCTGCAGTGAGAGTCTAACGTCAAACTCGCAGGTACGACGCTGACAATACGGATAACCATGCTACTGCGGCGGTAGACGCTCCAAAAGCACCTTCGGCTGCTGAACCAGTGACAATCGACGCTTTCGGACAACAGAGTGATTTTCCAGGAAATGAGGAGGGAAGTGCGATAGAGTCCTACCAACGATCGCAGAACGAAGTAGGCTATCAGAATGGTGGAGATGCCGCTTCTAGTCTAGTTCATGATGCAACAGCTACTCCTATTGATGCGGAGCCACACGGGACGGGCATCAAAGAGGATGGGTAAGTTGACTACCTTTTATGTTTTGTAAGATTTATCTCCATGCTTCATGTGGAAGATATGAAATTGGTTGCTACGCTACTGGTGATATTTTGAGGGCATGGCTTGCTGTTCACGGGGCTGCCTTCATGGGGCTGCCTTCGCCATCGTTGGAGACGACTATACAGGTCCTCGACCTTCCATGTCGCCGGCGAGCTGTCCAGGAATTGATTGAGATCACGAAGGTGAAGGCATGAGATAGCTGCTTTACCTAGGCTTATATGTGGAGGGGTCAAAACTGTTGAGCTGTGGGAACATCTCAGAATTGCAGGGAACGTCAAATCGATTGTCTTCTAGGGGCTGGGATCATCTCTTACAGATCCTGTCGATGTCCTCATAAGGTGTCCCAGATGGGTCTACATCCTACAAGGGGCCTAGAGACTGCTGTCAATTATGAAGAGCGATTTGATGGAGACGGAATGGTATCTCTTGGGTTTAGAGAGTCTCAAAAGAAATCGGCGAACCACCATCGGTGCTATCTTCGGGAACAAACAAGCGTCAGATATCAAACCCCACGAACCGATACTGCCAGCGGCCATGCTACTGCCGATACTATATAGCTTCTCGTCGATATATCTTTGATAGATCAGAGCAAGGAGTAGAAACCTTGGCTGTCTGGAGGATCATCGAACAGCTTTAATTAGCTTCGGACTCTTAGCAGGCAAGGAGATCCTTCGCCACAAAGAAGACAAGAAAAAGAAGCAAATTCACTCCGTTTCGCCTGGCACACTGCAATTTATGGCCTGTCAAACTGTGCTCACACCCGGCCATGGGAGGCATTACCGCTACTTCCCCAGTCCACTGGACTCGTCTTGTAAACCGGTGGATTATTGCCTATAAGATCGGCTATCAGTGTCAGACAAACGTTCTGTTGCCCCTCTCGTCCGTGTCAATGTATACATGGGTTGGACAGGGGAACTGCGGTTTACAGTGGCGGGATTACATATCGCTTGTACTTTGCACACGGAAAGCATCAATAGTGCCCGGCTCTTCTCAAATTATTCTCGATCCTCAAGAAACAATTTGGCACGGCTCTGCAGCTCCTTCGCAATATTAGACGATGATGGCCGATGGCCGCAACACCAGCGTTAAACAGTCGGATTCCTGAATAGCAGCCTCTTCATCACCAGTTTGCGGAAATAAAGAGCAAAAGCACAATATTCTGCCTTACCTGTTTCATTTTACTTTCTTTTATTGACTTCTAGCTACATTATGCCTGCTTTATTGATGACGTGGTGAGTTAGTTGCTAATAGAGTATTCTCAATAGGAAGATGTTCATCGGAGGCTTGAACTGGGAGACCACGGATCGTATGTAATTGCACTGCCATTTAGTACTCCGATTACTCTGTTGCAGCCAATCTGACGGTTTGAATAGAATCTCTAAGAGACTATTTCTCCCAATTTGGAGAGGTACAGGAATGCACCGTGATGCGCGACAGCGCCACCGGGCGCTCCAGGGGTTTCGGGTTTTTGACGTTCAAGGATCCCAAGACTGTCAATACTGTCATGGTTAAAGAGCATTACTTAGACGGCAAAATTGTAAGCGGCGTTCCGTGCGTGGCGCATATCCCCCTGGGCCACACACCGCAATCACCTGGACATAGATCATCTGGCTAACTTGGCTTCGAGATTGATCCGAAACGCGCAATTCCCCGTGATGAACAAGAGAAAACGAGCAAGATCTTCGTTGGTGGAGTAAGCCAGGAAGCGAACGAGCAGGACTTCAAACAATTCTTCATGCAATTTGGCCGCGTAGTAGACGCCACATTGATGATTGACAAGGATACTGGCCGCCCTCGTGGATTCGGCTTTGTGACATTCGACAGCGAGGCCGCAGTGGAAGCAGCTCTATCGCGCCCATTGGAGATCTTGGGCAAGCCGATTGAGGTGAAGAAAGCCCAACCGAGAGGCAACCTGCGCGATGAAGAGGACCGGAGAAATCGCCGCGGAAGGGATAGCTTTCGCGAAGGAAGTCATGCTGTTGGTGACGCTACTCAGCAGCAGCAGGGCGCACAAGGACCAGCTGGACAACTTGCAGGCCTCACCCCCCAAATGATGGCTCAGTATTGGCAACGGATGCAGCAGTATTTCACCATGATGCAGCAACAGATGGCTGTTGCAGCCGCAGCCCAGGGTCAAGCCATGGGCATGGGGATGGGTGGAATGAATCCCGCCATGATGCAGCATATGCAGATGAAACAGATGCAGCAGGTGCAGATGGGCAGTAATCAGCAGCAGGGGACGATGAGCCCTCAACCGCAGAATGCGACTCTCCAGGGTATGCAAAACGCAATGAGCCCTAATATGGTTCAGCAGATGCAGCAGATGCAGAACCAGGGTCAGGGTCCCAATGTCGGAATGCCTGCACAAATGGGAGGGGCTATGGGTGGAGGCGGAAACGGATCGATGGGGGGGAACTACTCAGGACCACGAGGAGGACCGGGATACAACGCTCAGGAACAGATTGCGTTCGAGCAGCAGAAATACGAACAGCAGCAGCAAGCTAGGAGAGTCATGGAAAACCGGGCTTTCTCTCCCTATCAGCAGGGTGGTCCGACTTCGTGGGAGGGTATGTACGATGAAGTTCCTCAGCCTAGCATCCCAACTGGCCCCCAGAGCATGAGTCGAGCAGGTAGCATAGGACGAGGTACGTCTCCACATCGAACTCTTTATAATGAATTGTCTGACAGATAACTGAATGTAATATTCTGTGCAGGGCCAACGCCTCAACCACAAAGTGCAGCCCCGGCCAACGCTCCGACTGGTCCCAGGAATGCCGGAAAGCCTGGAGCCAACTACCGCGGAGGAGGCCGTGGAGGGCACCGAGGCTTCCATCCTTATTCTCGTGGCAGCTGAAGTAAGAACAAGTGAAGGAGTCATACGAATTCACATCTACGCTTTCAATCCGTCCCTTCCGTTTCTCCTGTGGTTCTTCTCTTTCCTTCTTTTTCACGTCAATCTGAGGCAGATATTTCGGTCCTCGACGCTATCCAATGGTAAAAGAGAAAACAAAGATTTTTGAGTGAGGTTCTTCTGTTTTCAAGTCCATTTTCTTTTGTGAGAAACAACCGCAGCGCACGCCGCATGACACTTGTCCTGAGGCGGGTATGTATTAATTGCAGGGAAGGCATTGAATAATGAATCAATCGATTCTTGAAACGGCTTATTATCCATGCAACGCTGGTCATTGAGCCTGTTCTATAGTGAATAGATCAAGTTCCGCGGAACGGGGACGCCATTGCCATGCTCTTCCACACGAATAAATATACCGAAGTGTCCATAGGTAGTATTCGCTGCGAGCACCGTATAAAGACCTAGGTTCCCTTACGAGATACTGTAACTCGTTCGTCCGTATTATAAAAAGCCCGCAGCGCCCAATTTTTTACGCTCGTGTCCCATCCAAACTCTGTCTTCATCCACCTGGATATATTATGTGTTGGCTCCGACAGCCTTTGGGCGCAAGTATTATCAAACGTAGCGCCAACATCAAGGCCTGTCTCCTGACACCAGTAAACAAAAAGATACTATACAAATGGCGATCCTATTTCGTGAAGGGAGATGAGAATCTTTAGTTTGAAGAAGGTTGGCCCGATTTGGACGTCTGGCCCTGAATTCAGTCTCCAACACGGAGTTCTAAAGGTTGCATATATTCTATCGGATCTAAAGAAAGAAGATAAGAAAATGAAGACATCGGGAATAAAAAAATTGTAAAGAAGGTACAAGAGAAAAGCAAAATCTGGTATTCAACAAAAGTTAAAAATTCGTATGTAAAGGAGGGAATCAAACGTTTAAATACGCAAGACCAACGCCAACACCACGGCCTAGGCTATACTTCAGATCAAAATATAGAGTAAACAAGTAAAAAGATGACGCTTGCCAAGTTCACATAACACTCCAGCTTCAGAGTGCCAGACCATAGTGAGGAGTCGGTTTGAAGTTCTCAGGAGAGCTGCGACCAGACCTGTGACTATCGGCACTCAAACTTCGGCCCAACTTGGGTTCGCTGGAGTACGACGCGTCAACCAAACGATCAGTGCTCCCGGTAGGACTATGTCCTGGTCTTGTTAGAGGCTTATCCCGGTACAGCTCGTACGGACTAGGATAGTTGAATTTGCCCAGCTCACGCTGATCCTTCATAGCAGGAGTGCGATCCATGAGAAGCGAGTCTCGCGCATCCAAAGGCGTCAAATCGTCCATATCATGACCGAATTTTTCTGAGAAAAAAAGGCACGTTAGTCGCACTGTCAAGTAAATTCCGAACATAGAATCCGGCAACTTACTGGCTTCTCTCCTCCGTTTTACGTGGGGATTTTCCAGAATGAATACAATAAGAGCATTCACGACAATGAGGATGATCAGGATGCCCGTGAGGGCGCATTGGATAGCAATGACAACAACGCCAGTCACAGTCTTGGTGGTCTGATTAAAGCCCAATTCTTCCACAAAAATCAGAATACAGGCTATAGACAAAACACGGACAACTTGGATGGTGATATTGATCCACTGAGCGGATTTACGGACGAAAGGCCGATACCATAAAAAGAAAGCTAGCATGAACGCCTCGATAATGAGTTGTCCAGCGCTTTGAGCAAGTCCATGGCCGTTGGCAGCAGCAATGACGCAGCCCTTTGCGAAAGAGTAGACGATGACAGGTACGAAAACCCACCAATAATCTTTCTTGTAACTGTCGTAGAAGAGGCTGTATTTGCGCCATGTCTCTTCGTCTTCATACAGCCGAGACGCATCGCCCTCGACTCGCTTGTATTTGCGAGCGAGGTGCCAGATACGGAATGAAAAGAAGGCAAGAATTGCGGTAAAGAGGACGAGGGTAACAGCTGCAAGTAACTTAGCAGCCCACGAATCGCCATTAGTAAACTGGTAGACGCAATATAGCACCCAAATGCCGTACAAAACTAAAATCAAGTTGGTTATAGTTCGAGCCATTAGGCCCCAGTAATCGTTGCGAAAACCCGAGAGCTTGCGTGGAAACTTTCCATACAGAGCCCACACTTCGAGGATAACTTTGAGGAGCAGAATACCCACGACAATGGCGGCGACGACAATGGCAAATATCAAGAGGACCGTCATGAAAGTGTTTGAATGAGGAATAGTCATTTGTTCTGAAAATGCCCTGATACCAGCAACAGTGATGATGGGGTGGGTGTCATCGCTGCTGTTTGTGGAGTTGCTCGTGGTCGAATTGAAGTCGACCGAAGTTGAGACATCTCGAGGCAGGAGTTCCAAGGCCCCGGCGACAAAATGAAGGGCACGCTTCGCTTTTGACGTTGTATTCGAAGAACTGCTCGAGTATATCAACGTGGAATTCTTGAGGAACTCATAGCTATCATTGGTGAGGTTGCCACCCGTGTGCTGTCTGAAGTTGTCAATAGACTGCTGCATTTGCCCCCACGGGATTAGAGCCGTGCTGAAAGCAAAGTTCTTCGTAAAACTGCGGTATATCGGAGGGTAGTTGACACTGAGCATCCCGTTGGTTGCCATAGAATGGAACCAGCCCATCGTAACACTGAAGCTAGGACCATTTGAGGTTGCACCAGAGTTGCCGGTACCCATGGCAGTCATAGCAGATAATCCAGAAATGACCAAAGCCACGGCAGCCGCTCCTGCAGCGGCATAGGATACGGCGGGTACGCTGGCTGTTTTTCCATTGTTGAAGTTACTTGTAATGCAGCCGACATCTCGGCTGCCATCTCCAGATTTCAGTTCCACTTTAGCCGTCCCATCCAGGTCAGGGACTGAAAAGGCGATTCCGGGTATCTGGCTGGCATATTCGGCTGGTATCTTCTCTGCTCCACTGGCTTGGAAGGTGCCGGCCGGGACTTCCATGTTTTGCGAGACAATGTCAGAGGAGCGCAAGCGAACTAGTATGCTAACAGATGCACTTACTGGGGCAAAGCGGCTGGATGAAGTTCTCCGGGTCGCAAGGGTCAAAATCCTTCTGGTAGACTTGACGACCATATGCGAATACCGTCACCAGTCCAGAGACATTCTGTACCTTCGTGTTGGTCCCCTGCACGTCGAAGTTGACGGTGGCTGTGGAACGATCGTAGGTGGCGGATAACTTTTGGAATTGGACTTCGGAGTTCGACAGGCACGAGGAATAGCCACCAGTCGAGAGGACTTGAGAAGAGAGAGCGTGAGTTGGCAAGAGCCCCAGAACGACCGCGGCAGCCCGAACAAGACTATCTCTCCGCATATCGACAAAGACCGGCTTCGAAGAAAGACGGGGAGAGGTAAAGATCGAAAACAGTCGGGAGTTCGGTCAGAGCAAAGGGGTCTGACGGCGGCGGTCTGTTTCACAGCTATCAAAGACAGGACATTCAATACAGCGCAATGGAAGAAAGCACGCTGTGAACAAATGGCTATGAAAGGACGGATCTTCGATGAAAGTGCATTCGACTCGCTAAATGGCGCGACGATGGCAGGATCAACCTGGCGAGAACGAAAGACAGGAAAGGCAAAACGACAGGAGGACGGTTAGCGAGTCGGAGGAGGCATAGATATCAATATTCAGTGCTGGAAAGAATAAAAAAGGTGTGAGGATAGGATATGCCAGTACGGAGTAAAAGAGGCAAACAGTGAGAGACAAGACGGCAATGGCACGGACAATACCGAAGGAGAGAAGATGAGCAGTCAGCGGAAAAGGAGTGTTTCTCTCTGCCTGCAAGGAAGCAAATAATACTAATAATTAGCGAAGGATATTATTATTACTCGACAGTGGTGTGCTCGCAGTAGTCTGCCGCCACCAGGGGGGTTGTTGAGACCCTCAGGACACGACGGTAAATAACGAGGCCGCTGTATCTTCCTACCAGTGGGCCTGCAGCTTATTTTAGTCCACGCGTAACCCAATCCGTTTCAAGAGATTTCCACCTGAAGCATAAAATGGGCGAGAAGCCCCTGATTGATCTCGGAGGGCCACCACTGACGGCGATCGAGTGGAGGAGGTGCCGCTGCCTGGCCTGGTCGACGGCTCGACGCATTGACTATCAGCATAGCATCCAAGCGGAGCATGTCACAATTGTGTCTTCCATCTGGAAGGGGGGATGGTACAGTAACCGCTGCGCGACTGCGGGACTGTGGGCCGCAACAGCGGCGATGGGAGTGATAAGTTGTGATGTGATGCCTGTGATCCAAGTCGGCCTTCCCCCTGATCCGTTGATTCTGCTTCCACGGCTCTGACTTCCGCGTCCACATCCACCGACATGTACAATTCCGCTTGATACGCTGTACAGGTAGTACCTGGTTCAAGTTGTTTCAAACTACAGACGCCACCGCAACGTCCGCTTGCTGTATCACACCGTACGGCGCCTATGAATTTAGCACGATGGAGACGTAACATACATATCAGTCTACCAAGCGCCGGTCAGGGGAACGATAGGCTGGGTTCCTGACTGCCCTGAGCGCCACCCCCGTGGACTGCCAATAATAAAGGCGCCTAACGTTGCCCAGACCCAGCAAGGGCCGCCGAGAAAGTGAGAATCTCGACGGTCGAGAGCTCGCATGCAGCTAGACTGGCCAATCCCCCTGCAGTGGTCGGCGCTTGTGCTCCCGCAGTACACGGAGACACACTTATCCATGGTGGTAACGGTCGTGCAGTTTTGAATGAGTGACTTTCTACCACAGACTAATTGTGGTACTACCTAAGTATCTACTAGTATTGGATTCTCCTATCCGACGTCCATTCAAGTTGATTGAATTCTGTGGATCCATGTCATAAATAGACGCCGGGATAGCGCACTGCTTCCATAGAAGAGAGCCCAGAATCATTGTTCATCGCATGCTTCTTAAGGACACTATACACAGTACACGTAAATGGTCATTATGGATATATATGAACGCTGAACACAGGTAGTCGCTTCTACTTCTTGTCCTGCTTCTCACGCATCGCGGCTCTAGCGCTCCGGCTACCTCCAAGTTTCGGACCGCGAGGGACATCCGGCTTCGTCGTTTTGGTGTTTCTCGCCCGCGCGAAACGGCGGCGAGACTGGATGGCATCCATGAACTCTCTCCGAAACTGTTCCGCGATCCTGTCATCGGCAGCTTGGTCGTCTTGCTGATCTTCTTGAGGTTCGTCATACACGTCGACTGAATAGATATGTCAGTAGGGGAGTCTTCATCACGAGCTAAGAGAGACATACGTTTACTTTCACGCAAGACCTCTTCCACGAGTCTATCTCTTTCAATGTCCTCGCTGTTGCGTCCTTTCCGGTTGCGCCAGGTCTGGCCTTCCTTGCCCGAGTGGTTCTTCTGGAAGTCATCCTCACCAACAGGTACATCATCTCTCCCAAGTCGCCTCGTCGCCGCTTCCGTTCTCACGATATTCTGTAGTTTGGTCTCCTGTCCGAGGTCGATCTCGTGCAATTTGCCCAGAGTCGCAGGCTCTCGCTGCACGAAGCTTGACGTAGTAGGTCCGCCAGTGGCTTCGTTTGTGGATGCATCTGTACTGGGCGTATCCGAAGGGAGATCTTTCTGGTGGCGCCTGGCTAGTTCAGATTCTATATAATCCATCCTTATCCTGTTAGTCGGTCTCCATAACGGGGCAGTAAATGACTATAGAACAGTGAAAGGACAGTACATATGCTTATCCACGTCGACTTTCTGCCCTGTGTGAGCAGTAAACCGGTCGCACATGGCTTGTATCTTTAAATCTTCGCCATCTTCTGTTGTTGTTGCTGTTGCCGCTGCGGCAGGTTGTGCGTGACCGTCCCCCGGTCGCGGACTGTTAGAGAACTCGACGCCGACTCTTCGAGGTCTGAACGGTCGTCTGATGCGGGCGACGCTCGCGGCTGACGCTGCTGTGGTGTCTGTTTCCTGTGATGGGCGAGAAGAGTGAGGGCGCTGGTTGCTGCCATCCTCTTGTTCTGTGGTCTGAATTTCGTCCCGGCTATCTTCAGGCTCGTTTTCAACACGCCGTCGAAGGAACTTTCTCCTCTTAACAGGGCGAAAAAGCGTCTCGGGAGCTGGGTCGATATCTGTTTCCATGGTGAACAACGTAACAACGTAGTCTCGAGGAAAGTGAAGTTCGGTGGCGGATGGGAAGTTGGAGAGTTTGCGCGGAGTCGGTGGCTGAAGAAGCTTATCGTCGGAGGAACAACAGTGGTCATCGCCTTTGCTCGCACCTTAATTCTACCTACTGTCGCGCAAAAGACGAAACCAGCATTCCGTCTCTCTCTTATCCTGCCACCCGTTGTCCTTTACGGTGCAGGATAGAGCCTTGATAGGCTTGTCTTATTTTGCCGCCCAACTGATTGAGTGCGATTTTCACTCTGAGAGTCAGGCTTCTTAGCTCGTCAGAGTTCGTCGACATGAACCCTTCAATACCACCGTCAACAGCCGAATACGGCGGAGGTACGTCTATGAATATGCTGCGCAGATATCTTCTCTGAATTGGCTTTAAACTGTTATGATTCGGCCTGCCGCTCTCTAGTTAGCTTTTCGTAATATGCTAATCACGCTCTATGTCTAGACGAGGTATCCGCTATCGTCCTTGACCCTGGATATTCAACTACACGCGCTGGCTTCGCCGGAGAAGATATCCCTAAATCGCTTATCCCAACTTATTATGGCAAATACACCTCCGACGGTCACGAGAAATTCGTTTTTGGCGACAATATTTTCGTAACTCCGCGCCCAGGACTATCAGTCCACAACCCGATCGGCAAGGATGGCATAGTGGAGGACTGGGATATGGCAGAGAAGCTCTGGGAGTACTCATTCACGTCGCGACTGATTGGGCCGAAACCAGATAACCCTCTGAAGAACGGATTGAATGATATCCCCAATGGCGAGTTGCCCACGGAGATGGAAGGTGTGGAAACAGACGAGAAGCCTCTCTCAGACACGCCGCTCTTGATGACGGAAAGTGGATGGAATCCTACAAAAGCGCGCGAGAAGACCATTGAGATCGCTATGGAGAAGTGGGACACCCCGGCATTCTACTCAGGGAGGAACGGTGTTCTCGCAGCGTAAGTGCTTTTCATGCTTTTGATCGCTTTGTATTCCCGTTGAGTTGCCCCCCCGCCACTAACTCTGCCGCAAAAATTCCAGTTTCGCAGCCGGCAAAGCTTCTGCGCTCGTGGTTGATGTTGGCGCTTCCAATGTCTCTGTCACTCCGGTGCACGATGGAATGATATTGAAACGGGGCGTTCAGCGGTCTCCTCTCGGTGGCGATTACATTTCGTCGCAAATCCGTGCTCTTTTTAAGACGAATTCACCACAGCCGATTACTATTACGCCTCATTATCTTATTTCCTCGAAAACAGCTGTCGATGCCGGGCAGCCTCCCCAAGCAACCTACAAAACGTTCCCTCCTGACAAGGCTCCAGACGCGTCATACCGCACACTACTTGAAGAGCGCACGCTATCCGAATTCAAAGAATGCGTCGTCCAGGTTTGGCCGGGGCCGAACAAGTTGCTCGCTACAGGACCTAATGGCGTCTCAAACGAAGATATAGCAAAGACCAGTCCCGGTCGACCGTTTGAGTTCCCTGACGGCTACAATCAGGTCTTTGGCGCCGACCGCTATAGAGTAGCTGAATCACTATTTGACGCGAAGGCCGTGATTCCGGACCCGGACTCACCCTACCCAGCACCGACTCAGGCGCAGACGATCCCGGAACTAATCAAGAGCGCTTTGAATGGTGTCGATGTCGATATTCGACCGCACCTGCTCGCAAACGTTGTCGTGACAGGCGCATCGAGTTTGCTGTACGGGTTCACGGACCGTCTAAACCAGGAGCTCATGCAAAGCTTCCCCGGCCCCAGAGTCAGAATCTCAGCCGCTGGAAATACAGCCGAGCGACGATTCGGTTCCTGGATTGGAGGAAGCATCCTTGCTAGCTTGGGGACGTTCCACCAGCTATGGATCTCCAAGAAGGAGTACGAGGAGCACGGGCCGAATATCATCGAGAAACGGTGCAAGTAGTTGATGAATAAATGGAATAAATGCTTTTTTAGGATATTGTGGTGCCGGTATCCTGAATGACTTGGCTCTGACTATTTCCTTGTTCTACTTCAGCTTTTTTTTCCCCTTCTTTGCTTTCCAGTCTCTTATCCGTCTGGTGGTATTGAAGCTCCTTGTTCGCTTGCCTTGTGGCCTGCCTTGCGCAATCAATCGAAATTTCGTCTTATAACCTCATCCTGTTACGATTTCCTGTCTTTGTCGCTCTTCATCCCCTCACTTCCTTTCTCGCCATTTTCTCTTGCAGTGTGTGTTGTAAGGATCCATTAAGTGGGAAAGCGAGCCACCGAGACAAGAAGAAAAAGTGATATTTGAAATAAATAGACTATTGACCGGAATAAGTAACTTCGCGTAATATCGGCTTATCTACTAAGACTTTGAAGACACTGGGGACAGGGGAGCACTCCCCCCCAGCAACTTGGGTACCGAAAGTTGAGCCGTTAGGCGACACTTCTATTTACATAGGTGTCGCCAGACGCATGCTCCTCAACCAAATATCTTAAGCAGAGTATATACATTATTGTGTCCATCATTCAATAATAGCTCTCTTTATAGAGAGGCACATGAGAACATGATAAGGAGAAATTGGGTGAGAAAGTCACAGGGGCACAGAGAAGGGATGGGATATCTTGCGGCAGCGTTAACGTCGTGAAAGGCAATTGTTTGAGATTTCCGTTAGCGACCGATCTTTAGATTAGATCAAGCAATCGGAATTGGAGTAATGGCGGGCAGAAACACACCACAGCCTGTAGATGTCTAGTAGAAGCCTGGGTGAGCTGGTATATGTCGGTAGTGCCTCACAGGAAGAGCTCTTTTGGGACCAAGCGATCATCTCATGAGCTCTAGGAACCCGAGAAGTGCTTGTCCCGGATGGTTACTGTTCAAGAACGGCAAGGGAATTTGACATTTCATAGACATGACCTTGCCCTCAGAAGCCTCCTCAAGACGGTTTACCTACAAACAAGGTAGGTATTTATTCTACCTAAGGCAGCTCTGCAATTGTCGGTATGGGCTCCTCTTCGTTGCTCTCGCCTTTTTGGTCTTCGATATAATCTGCGAGGATTGAGTGAACTGAGAACACAGGCAGTCTCGGAGAAGAATTTCCGCTAGGCTTCAGCCAGTAAGTATGTAGCACGTCCGATACCATTTGCTTCTCGGGGCTATCTTCAAGATCAGCAGCTTGCTTCGGCATTTCTGTCTCCGTTCCATATAGCTCTGCGGGAGATGATTTTGTTCCATACATATCAGTCTGGCCACGGAGCGCACTTGAAGATTTCACGCGGAATATGCTCAATGGCCAGTCTATCTTCTTTGCTGAGGAGAGCCGACGAGTCTTACGACTCTTCTCGTGCGAAGTTTCCCACTCGTCGATAACACAGTCTGACTTAAAGTAGAGAGACAGCTGAGCTTTCATATTTTCTCCCCGCACCGGGATCTGGGCAGCATGTTCGTTGTCGCGGGGGCCCAATGACTCCAGCACCGCGGGCCGGTGCGACTTTCGGTTCATCTGGACAGCTTTCAGCCGCTCTAATGAGATGTTTCGGGTTTTCAAAGTCTTCATATTACAGCCCGACGAACCGGGTCGATTCTCTGTCGTTTCTGACTTTTCACCAACGGGTTTCTTTGCGCGGAATGCCCTCGTAAATCTTTGGCTAAACCTCTTGTTGGGCTTCACAGTGGAGGCAGCAGAGCCCACTGGCTCTTTAGCAGCGTCGTTCAGAGACATCCGTCGCCGAGCATGTAGCTTTCCCCCAGCGTCGTTCTCGCCGCCCTGTAGCGTGCTTCTAAGGTCTGTCACGCTTTTACTCATCATGGTCCGATGTTCAGGCCTCTGCGGACTATTCCTCATCGTCGGCATTCTCAGAAGGTCAGGATCGCTGGGAAGCGGTTTATCTGGGACCGACAATGCAACGGACGTTCGTGCTTCCGAATATCTCGTTCTGTGCGACTTTCGTCGGGATCGCACAGCAGGATCTTCTGCAAGTAGCACCTACTAGGGTCAGAATAACACTTCTCCAGTGCCATGGTATCAATCAGCGTTACGAACCAAATCTTTTCTGCTTGCAACGCCCACTCGCCGCTGCATCTCAGTGACCGTCATACCCAGTTGGCCGAGTGCGGATGCCAATGAAATCCCCCTCCTATGAAGCTTCGAGAAGGCAGCATTCCAGCCATTGACGTTTCCAACCATTACCTCGTAAATAGCATCTAAACTCCCGGACGTAGAAGTCTGCTCATGTGCCAACTGACCAAGATAATGCCATAAATCACGCATCGCTTCAGTGCCTTTGTTTATGTCCTTGAGCGAGTCGTTAACAGCTGCTCCGAACCGCTCAATGGCAAACTCGATCTTCTCGTTATACTCGATAATCGACGTCCGGAAGTTGCGATCCTCGAGCATTTGGTCGAATACATCAAGGTTATCAAGCGGCAGCCTGAGGTACCGAATTCTGATTCGGACATCCATCTGTATGAGAGAGAAATCTTCCCTCGTTCTTTCGAGGAAATCATCCAGCTCATCCACATGTCCCTGTAGGATCTTCAATACTTCCGCGTCTGATATTGCTATCCCTTTAGCTAGGAGATGCATGCCAAACGATATTTGAGAAATAAGCTTCCAAAGTGGGTGGTATCTAAAGCAAAATTCTTTCGTCAGTCTCAGTTCGCCACGGACATGTGGTGTATTCTCTTGCTCGCGTCAATTGATCGGTAGGTAGCTTGCCTTTCACTAGCTCTTCTGCGCCATTTTCTCCCACATAGACGCTCGTATTTCGCGCCCTCCAGCAACTCTCTCCGTCGAGTTTGAGCATCGATGTACACTATCCATTCACCTGCGGCTGCATCTCTTGATTCAATTATCGACTCTTCAAACGGACCCTGTAACTGAGGAATTGGATGCACCGGGGCCTCTGGGAAATGTCTGCTGGAAACCGATTCTCGGACCTTTTTAACCCCCGTACGCCAGGAAGTAGTGGCCGCCATGTAGCGATCGCTGGAGTGCACAGAAATTGTCACCAGTCTTTGCCAAACGGAGTCCCTCGTTCACGCGGCCTCACTCTTCACAGGCGATCCTCCAGTTGCATCCCAATACATTCGGATTATCAGTAATCGGGCAAACGGCGCATAACGGAGCGCAAGTACGTTCTATCACACAACGAGGTACTGAGAAATTGCAATCGATTCGGGATCCCTGTCATGCGAGTTGACTGCCGAGGTTCAGCCGGGCATTGACACCACGGCGAAAATGGGTATAGCAGGGCTTGAAAGACACCCTACAAGATGGTGAGCTGAATATACCATTCAAAGAAAAAGTATAGAGTCGAGCGGGTCGGAGCGACAGGAGGAAAGGATTGCTTACGTAGAAGACTGCTGGCTGAAGGTTCAAATCTGCCTTCTGAGAGACTCGAAACCGTACGGAGCTCTCGGGCATGTGCCGTCTGTTTGATCGGCGTCAGTCGACGAAGAAGCTTGGGCCGTCTACCTAGGTAGTATTTTGGTGCGTAATATCCGTGAGATCGGGATCATGCAGTCATGTGTGCGCGGGTCACTGGTGGGACTCTCGAATTTTCCGTATCTGGCCCGCAGACATTTCCAATTGGGCATCGGGATTCAAGCGTTTCAAGTTCTGTTTTATTACTACTAGGGGTGACGGTGAATAGGTATGGGGTAGCCAATAAACTATTCAGGTAAGCAATGCTAATTCCCGTTATAAACTTAATTGCCGACTAACACAACGTCCTGCTCGGAATAGATTATTACTCAGGTACCCAGGTGCCTGGGTAAAGGACCTCAGAATGTGGCAGTTGGCCGGAGTGCCTACCTTGCCGAACTATGCATTCCTCTACTCGAACTCGGGAGAACGTACGAAGAGCAACAAGGTTTAATTGCCTCCTCAATAGTTCAAAAATTGGTCCCTGAAATGACCATTCTCCACATGGATGAACTTTCCGAGCGCGGAAGAAAGGGGCTCAACCGTTTTAGTTTGCAGCTAGGTTTGGGCTTCTGGAAACAATGGCTATTAATAGCGGCATGATCCCATCATCTGAAATTATCCTGCACCAGAAGTCAATGCACGAACCTGCTGATCTATACAGTCCCCAAGTGACAGAAAAAAAGGATGAAAGGGCTGTATTTCCATTTTCATAGTGAGGGTCTGAAGAATCGGGCTCCAGGTTTTTGTGATCTGCAGGATTCTGAGGCAATCAATGGTGGCTTGAATGCGGCCCTGCTTCTTAGACTGGCCCCCAGTTGTGTGCCACAATTGTATTCTGACCCCGGCAGCCCAGGCGGTTCTAACAGTGAAACCGAAAAACTGTGGCACATGCTCATGTCATAGCCGTAACCTTGTATGCGATCTTTCTTCTGAGAAGTTTTCGCACTGCGTGTCTGTTTGAGCAGTTGTCCGAGTACCCTTTGCCTGACGCACTGTCCTGTTGTCTCATCAGTGCATTGCTGCAGAAGTATCAGAATCCTTTGTCAGTTGACCAGTGGCAAGGCCATTAAGGGCGTCTTTCGCCTCGCCCATAAGCTCTTGGGGGGACCCCTTTCACGACTTGTAAGAAGCATCGCATCTCAAAGTCGTCTTTATGGGTTCGAACATCGGGAGCAAGGGCCAGGAACTACGAAGCGCCACCAGCAGGGCCAGTGAAGAAATCCTGCGTAGCCACAGTGGAGGTGGACAACGGGATCTGTGGCCAGGCTTCTTCTTAAGTGTCACTGGAGCCAGCCCTGGTGTATAGTCTATGGCACCCTGAGAATGATGCCAATAGTATTTGCGATAGTTACGATCCGCTCCACCTCCACGCCAAGGGAAATTAGCGAAGTTGGGGCCGTAGGCAAATTCATCCCTATCAGCTTTCTCCGCATTGTAAAAAAGAATTCACGTAGGAGGGTCGTGCTTCGCCAGGAGAGGGACCTTGGTTAGAACAAAAATGAACTTCGACCTTCAACGCTCTTGGGGATCATCATGATAACGCTCAGTTTCAACAGTGGGGGTTGCCTATGAGTCCGCTTCATCTGCCATGTCATCACAACAAGGAGGGCAAATGATCACTGACCAGTGCCCGTCTGCGTTCCAAGGGGTCCCGTATCAGTTACTGTTATTAGGGCCGTCTTAACTGACTTGGGGAAACAAGAGCTGCCTCTCTCATGATCCGCCTTCTCTTTCCACGGCCCTATTGTAATTACTTCACTAATTACTGGCAAAGATATTAGAAATTCTAGCTATACTTGCAGAGATTGTATTCCCTTACCGGGCCATTTCAGGGAAGGTGAAGCTGTACGTCATAAACAGTCGTATTCTCCTTCCTTTCCTCCAAATGTGTTCAATGCACCATACCTAAATTGTTTAATAGCACTACCGAGTAGAAATGAACCCAATAATTCGTATATACTAGGGGTTGAGCCTCTTGAGTTACTAGAATGCTTCTAGGGTTTCTTCACCGTACCGAATTGCGTCGTCGCTTCGCCGACTAGCATTCGCTTTTCGCCTCCCCCCTCTCAACGCACGCCGATGGACATGTTTCAGGATAGGCCGATGCAGCTAATTGCAGAAGAGCCGGTCAAATGTCTAGCGTCTTTGACTCGGGTAGGAATCCTCAGAACACGAGCGGAGCAACAGGCGTTGGAACCTGCGTCGGTGGACGAAAAGAGCCATGCACGGCGGGCGGTCAAGACGCGTACGCGAGGCACGACGCGGTATGCTGACGATCCATGTCTCCGTACCCCCCTGATGACAGCGCGACAATTATAGAAGACCTCTAAGGATTCTAATTATTTTCCTTTTCTATTGCGCCCGATCATAATCGATTGTATGCTCCCTTTTCCAACACACCGTCTGCTCCCCCGCCCGTCTCAGCTGGTTCTCACCATGGCCACGCCCACAGGCCTTAAACGCAATGCCAACCATCTATCTACTGCAACGGTCGATGCAAAGAAGTCCAAAGTCAACACGAGCATAACCTCCTTCTTTGGCGCCCCCAAGGCCAAAAATGGCGACCCTAGCCGGGCAATGTCCACTTCGAATTCCAGCTTCAACAAAGAGAAATGGGTAGCGTCGTTAACCTCCGAGCAAAGAGAGCTGCTTCGACTGGAAATTGATACCTTGGATGAGAGCTGGCTGGCCCAGCTGAAGGACGAAGTGACCAGTCCCGAATTTCTGGCCCTGAAGCGCTTTCTCAGGCAAGAGAAAAAGGCAGGAGTCAAGACATTCCCCCCCGAGAATGATGTCTATTCTTGGTTCGTTCCACCACACCTAGTATTTCGTTCCACGAAGTGAGCTTGTATCGTTCGAGGTTCTCTTGCTAACTTCCCCACCGCTCCAGGTCTCGACACACTCCCCTGCACAAGGTGAAGGTCGTTGTTGTCGGTCAAGATCCATATCACAATTACAACCAAGCCCATGGGCTTGCATTTTCCGTTCGGCCACCTGCTCCTGCACCTCCTTCTCTCGTAAACATCTACAAAGCTATCCAGAATGACTATCCGTCCTTCCAGCCCCCTCCAAGCAAAGGTGGTCTTCTAACCCCATGGGCTGACCGTGGAGTTCTCCTACTCAACACTTGCTTGACTGTCCGAGTGCATGAAGCCAACAGCCATGCTGGCAAAGGATGGGAAAGGTTTACCCAGAAAGCTATCGACACTGTCGCCAGGGTGCGAAGAAACGGCGTGGTTTTCCTTGCATGGGGTTCGCCTGCGGGAAAACGTGTCGCGGGTATCAGTAAAGAAAGACATTACGTGCTACAGTCTGTTCATCCCAGTCCGCTTAGTGCTTCCAAGGGCTTTGTAGGTTGACAATTTTTTTTTTTTTTTTTTTACTTCCCTTGGTTTCGAATGCCTCAACTATCACCGCACTTTCCTCCCTTTTCGTCTTGATACATTGTGAGCAGACGCCGGCAGAAGTCGGCTTCTCTTGCGTCCACTGATACAAGAAACATCTCGCTTACTACGGACCTAATGTTTGGTATGCTGACGGAACGTAACAGTTTACCTGCGGCCACTTCAAGAAGTGTAATGACTGGCTCTCCGAACGATATGGGAGCGACGAGATCATCGACTGGAACTTGTCACCAACTAGCAAGACTGCACCGGCCGCCATTGAAAAGAGTGCAGCATTGACAGCAACACCTGTTACCTCATCCAGAAAAGCTGTAGTCGATCAGTCTCCAGCCCAGAAAAGCGACACGTCCACGGCCTCTAAAACAGCCGTTGATGAATTCGAAGGCGATGATGCGGATATACTAGAAGCCCTTGCCGAAGCAGAAAGTGTCGAAAAGAAGGAGCTCAAAGTTGAAATTAAGGCCAATTAATATGTCAGATACTCAAATCGATGATCTGGACTAACCTCGTTCCCCCCCTGGACACTCTGGCCGGGCACTGAGTGTGCTACTGTTTCAGATCATTCCTCTGTTGCGCATAGTATGCTGTGTATGGACTGTGATTCTCTCTCGAGATATCGAATGCCTTTTCTACAAGACCATGCCAGATGTCATGTAATTCAGTGCATTCTTGTATTTCTATTTGGCCATGCGCATTGGATTCCTCTTTTTGAGGCTGGTATTTTAAGTAATTCTTCAATGGACCCGGAGAATAATATCCACATGTTTAGCTATAGTAATATCCATTGATTAGCATCGAGTTTACAGTGCTAATTCACACAAGACCACCACCATTTTCTCTACGCGGAAGTGGCAATGACCTATACAGAATATTAAGGCTCAAGTACTGGACCCTGGTACTGTTTATATATCCTTCGAGGGACTAAAGTTACATAAATTTACGATCATTAGAAACAGGCAAGCTCCTTTCCGGGGCACAGGACATATGCAGAAGAAAACATCTCGTAAGGTGAATCCAGGTCACAGTTTACAGTTCATCATGAACGTCCTTCTCATCCGTTGTGGCGGCGCCTTCAGAAGCCGCTTTGGGCGAAACAGAAATGGTTGAGGTGGCGTCCGCTTCCTCGTCAGCTTCCTCACTGCCAGCAGCCAAAACATCGACCTTGTGCGTTCCATGTTCCTTAACAAAGTTGGCGAGATCCTCCACCGATCGAGAACCCGAGTATTCAACGGGGGCGTCCTTGGCGCCGGCGGGGAAGAGTTTGATGGTAGGAAACCCTTGAATCTGATCAGGTACATCGTTGTTCGTAGCGTCGACCTTGGCGATGGTGACTTTCGATGCCAAGGCAGGGATATTGGCGTATAGGCTAGCAAGCTCTTCGTACTTGGGGGCAAGACTGAAAGAATAAGTCAGTTAGATTAAACAATATTCAGAAGGGGCTTTAAGGGAAACTCACGCTTTGCAATGTCCACACCATGGTGCGTAGAACTCAAGCAGAACGTCCTTGTCGTTGTCGATAACAAGCTCCTTGTAGGAATGAGCGACGACAACAGTAACTGGTCCCTCCTGTGACTCGGGAATGGGTTCAGACTTGATGCTAGGCTCGACCTTGCCATCGAGGACATCCTGAATGAATTGACCGACGTCGTTGGCGTTTATCTCCTTGGACTGGTCGTACGGATACTTGGCATTGCTTGTTGTTTCCTGGATGGCAAAAGAGGGGAACTTTTGCGGATCAAGGTTGAGGTTTCCAGCGTGCGGGCCAAAAATACTAGAATCGATCGTGGCGATGTTAATGGCTCCCCTGTGCTTCTCTGCAATGTGTTTGAATTCCTTTGCGAACTTCTCTCGCTCTTCCTTGGTCTCCGCGAATATGTACGCCAACGGGATACTAGCCTTCAAGTCGAGACAAGGTGTGAGCCCTACATTCACGCAAGAAATGCCATGCGAATTTGGTTACGTACAGTGATGTATTCCGAGTAAGTTTCAGGGCCAATTTCCCCGACAAGAGGCGTGCTAGCAGTTTTCACCCAGCTGAGGATAGCATCATTGTTGAGTTCACCATCGTAGACGGCTTTCTTCTCATCGAAATCCTTGTAGAGAACAATCGAGGGCTGGGAGACATCTTCTGTCTTGGCGATCACAGGGTCATTGGTTGCGGCGAAAAGATAGGTATCTCTTTGAGACTCCGCGAAAGACGTGAAACTTTCGTTTGCCGCCTTGTCGTCGGCACCGATGTAGCCGATGATGACGACCTTATCCATAGTCTTGAACTCTTCGAGATTGTCCTCATTTACTGCAGATACGGCAGGAAGGGACTGCTTTACCATGTAAGAGACAAGACTGCAGGGGAAAGAAAACACATGCGGATCAGCGCCTGATACAGTCTTAGAGTATTTAGATCAAGAAAACAGAATATTAACGACTTACGCTTCTGATTGCCTGGCTCCAGTATAGGGTTTTATGGAGTCCGGGCCGCGGAAGATCTTAAGAGTTGGATAGCCTTCTATGCCGTAGCCCCTACAAAGGTCTTCCTCTTTGGTGCAGTCCACTTTGACAAGTGGGATATTCTTGGACTTAAGCTCCGTGGCGGCTTCCTCGTATTTCGGGGCGAGAGCCTTGCAATGACCGCACCAAGGGGCAAAGAATTCGGCCAGGACCAATTCATGTTCCTTTATGAAATCGCCAAATGTGTCTTTTGTGAGCGAGACAACGTCAGATGCTGCGTCTGCTTTTGCGTCCGACGCAGAAGCCACAGCACTGATCCCGAGAAGGGCCCACACGAAGGATGTGAATGAGCGCATAGTTCAAGTATGGTTCCCGCGAAAGAGAGGATGAAAGGGAGGAGATGCGAGAGATGTGAGAGGCGGACGCCAGATGCCTCCCGAGGTCCTGAGACAGACAGGCTTTCTCCAAAGGGTCAGCTGAGAACCCAGAGTCAGCAAGGACGGCAGAAGGAAATGAATTAACTGAGTTCCAAAAAGCAGGTAGTAGTTTTCCAGGAGAGAGATTGACTCTACGAGGGAGGATGTGGTTCTGAGAACCCCTGGAGATGCAGGTTGGCAGATACCACAGAGTAGTATAGATTATTGTAGCAGATGAGGACAGCATGTTCTTTGGTCTTACAAAGCGGCAACTCCCCTGATTGGCCATGTCAGCAGCCCGGTTCTACCTAGGTATCTACCTAGGTACAAGGCGTCCAGCTTTGCACAAGCTGCAGTCTTAACCCAGCCTACAAAGACGACTTTCTTCTGCATACAAGTATTTTTGCTGAGCGACAAAGGGCAGACTTCATGGATATGATGCGGTGGTGTGGCAGGTACAGCTTGATACTACCTACTTGGCAGCTCGCGTCAGTATAGCCAATTCTCGGTAGCCCCGTTCCCGCAGTCCCACCCGAGTAAGAGCGTCCTAGATAACTCGCCACAAGTCGCATGAAAAACAAATGCAATGTATTGCGAACTAGAGTAGAGACCATGTATGTACCATCATTAGAGATATATATGCACAATACTAAAAGATCGGTATACGGTGCCCAGAAATCTCGATTGTATGCGACTATCACTGCTCTTGTTCATCCGCCTCTTCATCTATGAGCTGGATATTACCAGTGGGTACTGTTCCATATCCGTTTGACGTTTGTCTGCCCTCTAATTCAGTAGCCAGTTCCAAAGCATCCTGCTTCCCTCGTTCGACTTTCACAAGAAGCATCAGCGGTAACGGGAGGAAAATAAGGACCGCAAGAAATAGGAATGCAGGCCGAATCTCTCCGTAGCGGTCCGTGATAGCGCCGACTATCGCAGGCCCAAAAAAGCTGGATCCTTTGTCGGTGATGGCATATAGCGAATAGAAAGCGGCCTCATAGCCTGGTGGGATAAGTTCGCTGAAGAAACTGCGACAGTACGACGACAATCCACCCATGGCGAGTCCGAACACCGCAGCCAGCGGAAACATTTCCCAGGGTTTCTGGAGCCCGAGGAATCCAAGATTTTGAATGGCTGGGAGAAAGGCCAAGAGACCGTATAGCGGTATGAGCTCCAACAAAAGAATGCATGTGACAATGGTTTGACCTGCCTGAAGGTTGAGCAAGCGTGATACATAGGTCCAGGAGAATGCTCCCAGAACTCCTGCTATCATTACCACCACATTAATTGCTCCAAGAGCAGCAGGCTCCATGTCAAGCTGCGTCTTTGCAAAAAGCACAGCTGTCCCGCTGACAGTAGCGATCCCATCACTGAGCAGAAACCAGGCAGCGAGGAACAACAGAATGTCTTTCAGATGCCGAACTCTCATTGCTGTCTTGCCAAGCGAAGACCACGCATAGATCATATAACCGACCCACGAGCGATACTGTGCTCCGCCCTTAGCAAACGGTAGTGGTGGACCGGGACGTGGGCGTAACCAAAGTACGGCGGGTATGGTGAAAGTAAACCACCACAGTCCAATCAAGAAAAGGACGAGGCGCAGCGAAAAAGTTGTCTGATTGGTAACAACGACAACCAAGATTGAAATTATCTGCAGTATCACCGAGCCGATGTACCCTATACCGGTTCCGAAAGACGATATCTGTGTTGAAAGCTTCAACTCATTGAAAGTGCTAGGAAGTGGCGTATGGGTCTGGTCCACCGCAGGATCTGCACCGTTACTTTGACCGGAATGGAGGAAGGGTGATGTGACATCAGCGCTGTCTGGTCGTATATCTTCTGCAGGAGTCGCAGAATCTCCATCTTGAGCGACAGAAATATCACCAAATGGGGTGTCCTCATCATCCTTGTCTAGTAATGGATGATGGCGGACGAGCAGGGGTAAAAATGAGTTCAAGAGAACAGACGAAGCACCGAAACAAGTATTCGCAATTATCGCAAGTAATCCGCCAAGAAGGTAGACGTTCGGTTGAACAGAAAGGAACAGCATCGTCGAGATGGAGCCGAGAAAGGCAAAGGTGACCAAGAGAAGTTTACGATAACTGCCATGATCTGCGGCACCCGACATCGATATGATCAATATCGCCTGAACTAGTACACTGACTGAGAATGTATACATGGCAAAGCTCGCTGTATTTACTTCAGCACCAAGAATGTAGACGACGCATTGGCCCGTTTTTGGGCCATGCGGTCCCCCAGTATGAAGAGCGTTGAAAGAAGAGCGACCGCTGTGACCAAGTGAGGTCTGCAATGGATGATTCCAGGTAGCCTTGCAGGGAGTTGTCCTGTCGGAGAGGAGAACACCACGGTCTCGAGCCATCTGCTCCAATGCGATCGGGAGGAACGAGCCTGGGTATACGAGAGAGCATCAGCCAAAAGAGCCTGGACCGATGAAGAAAATAATGCGCTCTATGAGCAGCCCGTACCTATGCCGCACACGGCGAAGACCTCTGATGCCCAGCCGTAGAAGTACCATCCAGCGAGCTCTTTCCTGCTGGTCGGCCGAGTGTCATCCCCGGGGTACTTGGGGGGGGATTGGCCGGCCTCTGAAACTCCATTGTCTTGCATGTTGATGCTAGTCTGAGCTATGGTTGGTTTTCCATGATAGTGGACAAAGGAGTCGAGGAACAGGGGGCGGGGGTCTGCCTAGGATGGGCCGCCCACCGCGTGAAGGGACGGCTGCACGCTGTGAGGTCAGCGGATACTGCGGGCAAGGCAACAAGGCATCTCTATCTGTGTCTCTCTCTGTCTCGGCATCTCCGATCGCCGTCGTCTAGATTCAAATTGGTCCTCCCCAGTCTACCACGAAGGTTACTGTCCTGTCGACGAAACCTCCCTTCTGTGTCCCAATCTCCGACAGCTTCTAGCAATCGCGCCGCTACTGGTACCTTATAAGCCGCAGCTTCTTCTCACTCCCCTTTATATCACCAGCGACCAGTCTTCCTTCATCTCAGCTCTTCTACGTCCCTTTGACCACCGCGGCGCGCAATCCTGGGGGCCTCTTCCTGTTTTTCGCACCACTCAATACCTTACACTGGTAGTTTTCGCTCCCAAACCTTCTGTCGACTCTCCTCCGACTCCTACTACTCAAGATCAATCACTTTTCGTTGCGAAAGTCCCAGGGACGTCGCAGGCGCGACACCTTCCAATCTCTCTAGCTCACCTTCGGTCTCTCGTCTCCACGGGCCGCTACGTGTGATCTTCACAGCTGATCCCGGCTCTTAGGTCTGGGATATTTATCAAAACACATGGCATCCCATTGATACGTTTGTTTGACGTAGCGCGCGTGTTTTCACTCGACCTCGTCGCTTTATCCGGCGGTGGTATCTCCAAGCTTCGAGCGCTTCTTCCATTGGCTCGCTCGTCTAACGCTGCGCTGAGGGTACAGCAAAGGAGAGATCTAAATGGTAAACGGGTATTCTGGCCTGTTCGTCGCTGGACATGCCGGGAGTCGTCATGGACAATGCCAGTGTCGATGACTCTAGGCAAGGACCAACCCCTCACGATTATGGAGCCAGCTCGTCAGCATCGGCTTCAGGCGCTGAGAAACTCGGCAACCCCTCCGATTCTAAAGCTCGAATCGCGTATGTTAACGGAGGATTCAAAGATGTCCATAAATCCAACGGAAGCTCCCAGGTCGCGCTGGCCACGCCGGTCGAGCCATTTCCGCTGATACGCATCACTCATGGCTTTTTCCCACTTGCCAAACTGATCAACAGGTCTGTGCAGCAATGTTGGAACGATTTGTCGGACGTCGTTACCGAGCTGGCAGAAGTCCCGGTTTCCTCCCCGGATCAAAGTCCGCCATCGCTACTCGCCGCTGGCAAATTGCAGGGCAACCAAAGCGCAGAAAATGTCCACAAGAAACTGCGAATCTTGGACTTCGCCCATTCCAAACGAGCCGAGTTTATAAAGCTTTTGGTTCTTTCACAATGGAGTCGAAAAGCAGCCGATGTCAGGAAACTCATCGATCTCCAAGGCTACATACGCACGCGACACCAAGCCTACAGCGGTGCCGTTCAGTTAGTCGGGGATATGAAAAAGGACTTGGTCAGAGCGCAGGTGGCTACTCCGGATTTGAAAACCGCGTTGGAAGTCCTATCTAAGGGGAAAGTGGAAGCCATGCCAGATGTGAGTTAGTCGGTGCATACGTCCTTGATCGTGCTCAACTACTAACGCTTTGGTTTTTGCTTTTAAAGCTTGGATACAAGCCACCAAAACGGCTCACGCCGAGGAACGCTCTCAAAAAGCTCCGCAGAATAAACAAAATTATCAGCGTAAGGTTGGCCCTGCATGACGCGGTTCCTATCCCGTTTCGAACTTATCATGTCCACGATGGTCGAGTTACGTTTGTCGTTCCTGGCGAGTTTGAGCTCGATCTTTCCATTGCGGAGGAGAGTGAATCTTCACAATTTTTCTTCGTCGACATCAGATTTCTTTTTACACCCTCTTCTCCTGTTCCTAAGGGCCGGTTATTTAATGAGCTCGATAGTAAAGTCAACAACGCTTTGCACGATATCGGCCTAGGGAGGTGTTTCGATTTGTTACACGGCCTGGTGCTCACTAATAAAATTAATATCCTCTTTAAGCAAGCTACTGATCTCGCAAGAGGCTTCTGGTCTGACGCCTTGCATGTTGAATTGATACGTCGAACGCTCGTCGTACAGTATTGGGCATCACGGCCTGGACCTAAGAGTTGGCTGGAAATTGGTATTCAAATTGGCCATAAGGAGGCCACTTCCGGTCAAGATCAACATCACCGAGTTCCTTTTCTGGGCTTACGTTGGATGCGAGAGGGCCAAGAAGTCGACAGTGGCGATATTTTATTTGACACGGAAACCCTTTCAGTGGAAAGTGTCCTGAGAAGCGTTATTGCCCTGCACACCTCTCACATACTGTCGTTGTCGTACGCCAAATTAAGCGAGATGCGACTTTTCTCAACCCGTGTTCTGTCTCTGCGAGCTGAGTTGTCCGGGACGGAGCCCGGCGATTGTCACCTTGACGTCCAACTCACTGCCTCTCGGCACCTCCGGGTCTCGATTGAGCCGATGTCGGGAGCAAGCATTTTGTCGGGGACGCCTACTGTACTGGATCGCCCAGAGGTTGAGCGGAATCCGGAGAGGGTGTTCGCTGAGGACGTGGTATCTCGTATTTCGCGGGTCCGTTGCAGTGCTGCGATGGAACAGATCGAGTCGAATGCCAGGATGCTCGGTTTGGAGACACTGAACCCGAGAGAGCTCAAACTCGACGTTCGAAGGATGTTCCCTGCCGGTGTCTTACGGTTCTCTTTCTTCTCGCACCGACTCTGGGAGCGCAATTGGATTGTGGCCGCGACCAGCAGCATGGATAATGACAATTGGTGGGCGATCCAGATTCGGCCATCGGTGCCCAGTAACAGTGATTCGAGACTGGGTGCTGGCGTCCAAGAAGCTACAGTATTCCAATGTGCCCAAAGTATCGGCGGCACTTTCCTGGCTCCTTTGAACTACGTGTCGTGTGCAAATCTATGGCATTGCCTTTCCGGGATTCTTGCCATTTACGCCAATGCTCGGTATCTGGCAGAACTACGCTGCATCCATTTTTACCCTCCTCTCCACAGATTGCAGCTTGAGTCGGACCTTCAAGTACCGAGCATCTTCCTTCGTTACGAAGCGGGAAAGCTTCCCTCGAGCACTCGGATAGCATTGCCCACTGGATTGAAAAGGAAGGCCCTCATGAAAGAGACGATACGGCTATCGTTCCTCGGCATCGATACAAATTGCAGACTCGCCATTCTGGTAGCCCGCGGGCATTTGCAAGTACCGGCGAAGTCTTTGACAACTCTGATCTCAAAGTTGGACCAGTCCTTGGTTTTCCAGCCCACAAGCAATGGTTTCGCAATTCGTGTTCTTGCTCCGGCTGGTCGTTCCGTGATTGTTAGCGTCCTTGAACGTCTGCAAAGGCTTGAGTGTGCCCTGTCCGTATTTGAGACTCTCCAACGAAAGAGAATGGCGCCTCGGAGTTTGTCGCTATCAAAGATCGCTTTTGCTTACGGACCTGAACGAGAGTTATTTGCTAGCGTCGATATCAAGGTTCTGGGGCCGTCATCTCCGATAGATATCGACGCTGCTGACCTCATGTCAAACCCCAACTCTCTCTTCCGTTTACATTTAAGTATCAACTTTGACAACTCGAATCCTCATCGCCGGATCCAAGAGTCCCTCACTTCCGTTTTGAATAACGATTATGCGGATTCTAGTCTCGAATCGGTTCTTGATTTACTATCTATCACTCTTCCACTGCTGCAAGCCTTGGATCGGATAACTACCAATACGTCTCTAAATGAGCCTTTAAAAGTGCAAGTAACTGTACGAAATGCCAAAACATTTCGAATCAGCTATCCTGCCACAAAGCACCGAATGCAATTGACAGTGGGCCGGCATCTGAATCAGGTTAAGTGGATATTGAAAGATGTGAGCGACACCCAGGATAAATCCAGTCAGACCAGTATTACTACAAAATTGCAAGAGATGCTGTATAACTCCAGAGGCGATGGCTGGAAAGGTCTGGGCAATGGCGCCGTGGCAGAAGTCGATGGTGTCTGCAACCTCATATCAGAACTGCACAAATGCCTTACAGAAGCTCAGACTAACTCAGAGCCGACAACGTCCGGATCCAAAGGTGACGGGAGCTTGCCTGATCCTGCCAACAAGTCTCAACCAACTGAAATTGGGCAGCCTGAACGTCCAGGGAATAGGGAAGAAAACACCGATGTTATAATGATTGATTAGAGAGAACATGTTTGGAATACTGGTTCCTGGAAAAGAAATGGGCGTTGTGATTTTCACGGGGATCTTCCCGACGGCCCTATCAGCAAGGAAAATAAATAAACAAATAAATACCCTTACATCCTCAGCCCTTTTGCTTCTTCCCTTTTTCACCCTGTCCATATCAAATCATTCCTACCGGGTTTACACAGGCTACCGTCTTTCAATGCGGTCCTGGTCTTTATGGCATAGAACTATCCTGGACTATGAGCGCTTCAGGTTAGTCTCGCTAATCGATGGATCACGGCCCTCGTGGATGATTAGCACCGGGTACTTTTTAAGCGGTGCTAGTACTATCCACAGCCACCCGAACACCCACACTGTACGACAATACCCTCGGAATTAGCTTAACCAAGCAGAGCATTTAAAAGAATAATGGCTATATGCATCCATGGATCACGAATTTTTTATTTGCTCTTGCATGAAATCTACCCCCTGTAAAATCCACTTCTACCAGAACCTCCCAATACAACAGGGGATACTGCTTAGTTTTCTCAACCTATCAAGCGAAAAGCCGGCATTCCCTTTTCCAGGGGCTGTTCTAGGTCTGTTCTAGAATATTAACGAAGCAGACTTACCCACCCAGTCAGTCTACTCGCGCTTAGGAGCGTTGACAATATTTCAGACTACCTAGGTAGTCGTTTGGACTATGCGACATGCGCCTAATAACCTTCCCCAAAGGCCCTTCTCGGGCAAACGTCTAGTCAACTAAGAAGTTCAAATAATGCTCAGATGATTTGTATTGTATCTGTATGTTCCAGGTATCGTCACACACGCAATCATTTCATATCATCATGAGCAGCATACCTTGAAACGTTAATAGCGCTCTTCTCGCACCCTAGCGCGGTTCTTTGAGACATCATATTCCACCCATTTCGCAGCAGGCGAGTCGCCTTCTGGAATCAGCTTTCCAGGATTCATCACATGGCAGCCTTCGTAGGTAATACAGAAAGGCGGAGCTTCAGCATCCGCCAAAACGAATGCAGTTGGGAGCGGGTATAGTTGCAATGCTGACGCATGGTCCCACAACACAGGCCGTAGCGAGAGAGGAAAAGGCGACATTGTTCCCTGATCCAATACTGTCTTAACCAATTTCCGGGCGACGAGAACTCCGGGAGATGGAGTCTCTCGTCCGCTGTTCTTTCCCTCGCCTAGAGGTTCAACAAGACTCTCTGAGGCTGAGAAATTTGCATTTGTCAGAGAACCATTGGTTGCCTCGGACATCTCAACGTCAAGGTCGGATCCAGACATTTCAGACCGCAGAAATACTGCGTTGCGCCTCAATCTTGCTGAGATATCATCACGGAAGATAGCAATGTCATGCAAGGGACCAAAGAAGGTAAGACGCGATGGATTAGAAGACCAGACAACCTCACCAACAGGTTCAGCTGAATGGTTCCCTTGCAACTCTGAGTTAGCCGTTGCAAAAGCACGCTTCACCCTCGACGTGAACAATTCTGGGACTGCCTGGCGTGGAATTGAGGAGGCAGCTCCAGCCGAGAATGCTGACGCCCAGGGATCCTTATCGCCGGGGACAAATATAAATGTAGAACTCCGTAATATCGTGGGGAAGTCTGACAATGTCAGAGCCAGAGAGTCGAAATATTCCTTGTACTCGATGCTGCCAGATCGACCACTTCCACTGATGGCAGCCTTTCGGACAAAATTCCCGATCAAGATATAGACAACTGGGCGCTCATCCAATGGCAAACTGTTGTAGACACCGAAGACCTTCCTCAGTGCATCGAAAGTTCTCACGTTGTCGAGATTGACTTCGCTCATGATCACTGCTTTCAATCGTCCGGGTATCTCGCGACTACCCTGATCACGGC
This sequence comes from Byssochlamys sp. BYSS01, assembly GCA_002242795.1. NCBI lineage: Eukaryota > Fungi > Ascomycota > Eurotiomycetes > Eurotiales > Thermoascaceae > Paecilomyces > Byssochlamys sp. BYSS01. The sequence continues at coordinate 196,876 of NIXA01000035.1, forward strand.
GCAGGCATTTAGCTTCGATCTTCCTCATTCGGGAACCTTGCGCACGTTCACTCCCTATTCCTAAGAAATCAACCCAGCCAAAGCCCCCGCTGGAGCTGACATCTCCAGTGCTCTGCCGATTGTTCGTCCCTAGGGAGATGTCTCTTCGTTCACACGGTGGCCCACAGATAGAAGCCCCGACAAATCTGCCTCCTATTGCGCCGCCGACTCCACTATTTCCGCCTAGGGCCGAACCCGTATCATTCTCTCCTTCGTCATATATGCCTTCGACAAGGACAATCATCCCGGGCGTAAACCATGCGCCATCCTCGGGTATTATCCGAGCATGATCCAAGTCTAGTGCAACGCTTCCCGTTAAATCAGTGAGGGATAGACCACCTGCTGGTGAAATAGAGAGTAACCCTAGGAGAAGGTGTGATGTTCCATTTCTTCCAAGGAGATTCGCTATTCGTGTTAACTTGTAGAATTGCCGTGCAGCAAACGCCGATGAGGACCGTCGCAAAGACGGTGGGCCTGATGTTCCCACGGATGCTTGGAACGACTCATTCCGGAGCAGGCGCTGATGAACTAGATTGTAACGATCTCTGAAGAAGGTGTTCTTGTGAGAAGGCGGAGGCAGTAAAGTGGGCTTTACCTTCGCGGCCTCGAAGTATCTCTTGCCCACATTATAGGTTAGTCGCGGAATATCGAAGGCCCCAATGACCTTGATCCAATTCCGTGGGTGAAAAGGCAAATCCGTGTCGTCCTCACTATCTTCTGAGGAGGGAGAAACAGCAGACTGCAGACTGTTTCGACTCAATCCAGCTCTCGAGTCACTCAGATTCCTATCCAAGAGGGCTTTCGTTCCCCCATGTGGTGACTTTCCAGAAATTATCCTCCCACCGCTCATACTACCTTCCAGGGTATGCAATATGTCCTTAAGTGAAGCGCCTTTGCCCTCTTCGACAATAACGCCTCCTCCGGCTTTCTTCCAAATCTTAGCCACTTCGTCGAGAACCCGCTCCGCAAGACCATCTTCGCGCCATCCCGTACCGCAGTTCTTACCCACAAATGTGGCGAGCGTCTGGAGTGCAGTAGAAGAAATTGTCAGATTGTGCTTTCTGGTAAAGGTGCGAAATGCCACAGGCCGGAGAGTGGAAGGAGGAAGAAGGATAGGAAGTATAGACGTCTTCGTAGGAAGCGGACTGTGCCTGTTCATCTTGAACGGGCGTGCCGGAGTCCCAAACCCAGGAGACGACGAAGGAACTGGATCTGAGCCTGTAATCTGCACGGCATCTGGGACTCTCGTCGTCGTCGATGACTCCTCCATATCGTCTTCTCTGACCTCCACCTTGGCCAGATGAGGTTCCACGAACTGGGCAAATTTAATCAATTTATGCGATGGCTGGGAAGGGATGCGGTGAAATGAAAATGTCCCACAGTCGTAAAGCCATGTCTGTTGACCCCGCGAGGAAAAGCCCTGGAAGAGGGTCTCGTCGGGGACGGGTACATTTAGACGCGTCGTGCGGGCCCGCGTTCCACGGCGCGCCCGCAATGATCCTTTTAAAGTTCAATACTCTAAATGCGGCGGCTCGCACATCACAAATATTCCTACCAACAGCTGTTTCTTCCTACCCTGCTGGATAACCCCATAACCCGTTTCAGCGGGCCTGCGACATAATTCTCATTAGTATCTCGGTACCTTCAAACCTTCACCATGGCGGAAATTGATAAGGAGGCGGAGAAAGATCTTATGGAATCGCGAACCCGCTTGGCAGATCTGACTGCACGAGCCGCTGCAAAAGATGCTGTTAAGGACTTTGAAGCAGCTGCAGAGCTGTATTCTCAAGCCACGGAACTGCAAGCCGAGCTAAATGGGGAGCTGTCGGTTGAAAACGCTGATCTACTTTTCGCCTACGGCAAATCTCTGTACAATGTCGCCGTGAGCAAGAGCGACGTTCTTGGCTCAAAAGTCGCTGGGGAGCAGCCACAAGCACCGTCGAATATTTCCCGTGCTGGGAATGCAACATCTGCTGGATCGACCACTGCAGGCGAGGGCCTCATTAAGAATGCTGTTTCCAGCGGATTGACCAAAAGTAGCACCGATGAGGGCAAGAAAGATCAAGCCGAAGCAACACAAAACCAACCGTATTTCCAGTTCGCTGGTGATGAGAACTTCACCGATTCCGATTCCGACGACGATGAGGGTGCCGAGAAGGCCGGCGCCGGTGAAGATGAAGACGATTTCGCTAACGCTTTCGAAGTGCTTGATATGGCACGTATCCTCTACGAGAAAAAACTACGTGAAGTGGAGCAACGCGAGGATAAAGGGAAATCCACGGACCTACCTGCCGATCTTACACGTGTGAGGGAACGGCTCGCGGACACCTATGATCTACAAGCGGAGATTTCTCTAGAAGCAGAGAGGTTTATCGACGCTGTAACTGATCTTAGTGTTACCCTTAAAATAAGGAAATCACTATATCCAGTTGAAGACCCGTCTGTTGCAGAATGCCATTACAAGCTTTCCCTCGCGTTGGAGTTCGCTTCAGTCAACAAACACGAAGACGGCAAGGAAGGCGATGATGAAAATAGTGCGGTGGACGAACGGATGAGGAAAGAGGCCGCACATCACATGGAAGCTGCCATTGAAAGCTGTAAAATCAGGATGACCCAGGAGCAAAAGAAGCTGGACGCAGGCGAGATCACCGACGAAGACAAAATCGCGGCCTCCAAGAGGAAAATAGCCAATGTGAAGGACATCATAGCGGATATGGAGCAAAGAGTAAGTCACCAAATCACCAGCACGGGTCTGTCACAACTTCTTTTATTCATTTTTTGGCTTACGCCCTATTTGCAGCTTATCGATCTTCGTCACCCACCGGTATCGATAGGACAACAACAGGATCAAGAGAATGAGTTCGTCAAAGGCCTTATCAGCCAAATCGCAGGACAGTCTCCAGCGGAGCAGAAAGCTCGACTGGATGCAGCCACCAAAGATGCAACTGACCTGTCCGGCCTAGTTCGACGAAAGCCGGCTGATAAGCGGCCCTCTCGGGAGCAGCCTGCAGCGAAACGGTCTGCAGAAGAAACAGATCATGAGGGTGATAGAAAACGGTCCCGAGGAGATTCTCCCTCAAATGTTAAATGTTAAACGTTAAATCTAAAACAAAAACGTCTTTAATCTTTGGTCAGTTCGGGAGGGTCATGTGGTTTGTTGGCTCCCGGGACATTTGTGATTCACAGGAAGCAGGAGTTAGGTTAGGACATCTAGAAGATACCCAGGGGAGATCAACTGATCAACCGGATTTACAGGGCCATTTAGAAGTCCACTTACCATCTCCCTCTTTTTTTTTCCCTTCTCCGTTCTTTTTCTCAAAGAGGAGGGGTTATTTTATTGTACGATTCACGATTCGCTGTCGTTGCCAGCTCCGCGAGATGTATCTCGTGTCCGAAATGGTCTCCACCACATGAGCGTCAAAATAAATGACTAGATATATAAAAGTTAGCACTTCGACTTTAAGGCATAACTGTCTCCACATGCCCCGCAGTTTTCGTTGCAGCTACAAGAGGTGGCTAGGCAGCACAATATTGTACAATGCAAAAGCAGATATTTGGATAGGACAGCAATAAATGTTTAATTGCAGTAGACCTCCATCGACTCCACTATCTCAGTTATCCTCCAATGGACCTCGAAAGTCAAGTTATACTCCTCCCACTAATGGTCATCACCGGATCTAACTTCTGTGCCCCTGGGCCGCCAACTTCATATACCAGATACTCTGTCCAACTTTATGAAACCGAATCCATCCACTGTACCTGCGAACCAGACCAGATCAGCTCGTTTGCGATTCGCCCATTAGCCAAGAACACGAAGTTAGTCTTGGAGAGCACCAGACAACACAGGAAGATGGTTAGACCTCAGCACTCAAAAACAGCCACTTGCTGCTTAAAGAGGAACCTTGGTCGGCTTGGGGGTTCCAGTCATCCAGAGCCGTTAAGCTAAAACCGCACCAACCCAGACTTCTGACGATCTCGAGTTCGGCACCGCCTTGTAAACGACGGACACACGCAATTATTTGCGAACAATCAAACGCATGAACGTTAGCTAATTCGAAAAGAGCAATCAAACTGTTAGGTAGTGAGCGCGTCAGTAAGTGCTAGAACACAGCGAAAGCTCAAGCATCAGCATACCCGGATTTAAGACCGTGGGTCATCACGTCTTCTTCGAAGAAAACAAATAGTGTCCGCTCATTATGCACATCTGCCACGAATCCTCGATAGATGGCGTCGCCCGGATAATTCCATACTTCAAACCATTTTTGAATCCGCTTGTAGTCTTGTCTGGTATAATTCGGCCGGGAAATTTGATACGTATCCATCCCAAGCGACCCCTGCCGTGCAACATCCCTCTCACCAAGGAATTTTGCAGACAGTGTGTCGCAGAAGAGCCTCTCACACTCTTCCGTGATGGTATACGCTGCCTCCCTGTCATACTCCGGCCAATTCTCATCCGGCCAGATGCGTTCGGCGACCGGGTGGTCAAGGGGAGGGCTTAAATTAGGCATGGACCCCGAGGGGACCTCAGGGATACCACTGTGCTCCTACAACACAAGGTGTATGTTAGCTAATTCTTGACAGGAAGCCTCGAAATGAACGCTGGATATTCTCACCTGCGCCGGTCGTAGTACAATAATGGAAGCCGGCAACAGTAGAGGAAGAGGTATCAACACTGTAGCAGCTCGCCATAATGCTTGTCTGGGGGTGTTGGTCGAGCAGTCGCTGCAGGTGTTTCCGATTGCCGTGATTACTACTGTGACTATCAAGGTACTTCGACATGATGGTGGTCGTCTTTCCGTTAAAGCTGAGTCGACGTAATGCGAATGGCGGATCCTGTAGGAATAATCAAATTGGAAACGGCGATACGGGGGAAGATTTCCTAACTTTGCTGGTGCAGATTGTCCGGAAGTGGCTTTCGCAGCTACAAGTGCGAACGAAGGCAAGCTCTGTGAAGAGTCGATCAGTGATTTCTGACAGGTAACCTTGAAGTGGTGGTGCACTGGTCACCTGAGCAGTGCAGTGGCGAGATGGCCGGCTAATAGGCTTCAAGCAACACACGGGCCGCGGCTTGAAGAGGTGGAGCGGGATGGAAGTCCACATCGTCATGAACGTCAGAAGGTAGTCTATTACGGGTTTTACGCAGTTCTTCATCCAGAAGCACCAATCTCTGACATTATTTCATCAGCGGAGCGAGGCAGAAGCTTCTAAAGCAAGTGAGAGAGTTAGCTGTACAATTGTACGGTCTGAATCTACTGCTACTAGTACTAATACTACTGGCATGAACATTGGAAAGTCACAGTCAGATTAAAGCTAACCCGTGATTAGTTAGGAAATATACCCAGCGCTGTACTCCGTAAATATGTGCATGATGGACTGGACTCGTAAATGCATTCCGCATCCGTTAACCGTTTTGGCACTTCCTGGTATCTGGGCCTAGACACCACCACTCCTTAAGCAAAGACACGAGCGCCACATCCTCGTAGTGTGCACAACACTTCCTCCCATTCTTCAATCCTCTAAAAAGCTCCACGGTCCTCGGCTGGGACTGGTGCCTAACACAGGAGCCGAATATTTTCTCAAGAGAGTTCATAGCTCTCGATAATCGCTTGGCCGTATTCTTCGATGTCTTGCCTGGTGACGCTGTGGATTTACAGGCTGCCGGAAATACGCTGTGTCCTCCTCCCTAGCATAAGGTGTACTAAAAGTAGTCCGTTGCTGATTTGAAAAATGGCTGGCTCCAGATCCTTGATAATTGGAACCTTGTATCGAACCCGCCACTTGACCCATTGGAAACATCGGCATCGGCATCTCTCCAACATTCCCATACATATTCATTGCCGGAAAGCCTTGAGTCATGGGCCCATTACCAGTGCCATATGCCCCGTTCTGGTGTGAATTGAAGTTGGGCGCATTCATCTGACCCCACATCGAATCCATATTATTTTGGAATCCGCCGGCAGAAAACATCATCGGATTTAAGAAGCCCGTCCCTTCATTCGCAAATCCAGAAACAGGGAAGGGCATGCCTGAAGTATTTGGGGGCTGGAGAAGTCCAGGCCCACCGAAAGGCATTTGCTGATTGAACGGCGGCGAAGAAAACGTAGACGGAGAATCTGTAGCTGGAGCATCTGACCGGCTCGTAGGCGTTGAACTGCTGTCTGGCTTCTGCTTCTTTGTTGAAGAAGCGGAAGTCGAGCCTTCGGGCTCTAATGTACTGTGCTCATCTTCTGCAGGTCTTTTCTTGGGTTGCGTTGACGCAGGCCGACTGGCAGAAGTGGGCGACAGTAAGTCCGACTTTATCGGCGAAGACTTATTACCTGAATCTATCTCCTTGACAAGAGATTGGTCATCCTGGTCCAACTGCTTTTCCTTCTCCTTCTTCTCATCCGCCTTCTCGGCTTCGTATTTTTTAATCTTAGTGACAGCCTGGTCATCCACAGAGAGATTGTCAAGCAAAACGCCCCCTGTTCCACAACCCGGGCAGACGAAATCGCTTTCAATCAGAGCATTTGTGATACAGTCATTGCAATATGTCCTTTGACAGCATGGTGTCTTGGTGGGTTCTAGAAACATGCGTTTGTCAATTGGGCATTCTAGGCCGCGAGCTTGTAGTTCCCTGCTGTACTCAGCAGCCGCGGCTTCAGCCGCGGCGGCGGCAGACGCCTTCGCCTTTTCCTCATACAACTCCCAGGCCGCTTTGTCTGGCTTAGCAATGACAAAGTCACCATCAGCATTGACCATAACGCCTGTATTTCTCAAATCCTCGTTCGACCCATCTAATGCTAGAGAATCCGGCTTCTCGACTTTAGTCTGGAGCGAGCGCGGAATACCAGTAGATCGCTTTACTCGATACCTGCCATCAAACTTCGGGTCATTATTCGTTGGGCATGCTTGTATCCAATGGCCTGGACGGCTAGTTAGCAATACTATTTGACATGATTTTATAAGGTTCAGCGAAAGTTACCTTTCTCACGGCAGCGATAGCAAAGATACCCGGGAGGCGGAGGGTGATCAGGAACATTAATGGGCTTCCCTCTTCCACGACCGAAAGGCACGGGCATAGCACTACAAAAATGCATTAGCACAAACTATAGATTTTATTTAGTATGGCTAGGTTCTACTCACTTGGCCATTTCCTGTTGCTGCTCTTTCCACTGGTTTGCCTGCAGGTTGAAAAGCGCGTTTATCTTCTCCTCCTCAGTTTGAGCATTGCTGAGTTCTAGAACACTGTTGCTGACTGTATGGCTACCGGGGACCGTTCGCATCGACGAAGATGGGTCGTTGCCACGAGGAGCGTTACGTGCATTGACTGGCATTTTCCCAGAAACATAACGTGAGGCCCCCCCTTTTCCGGGTCTCGCTGCAGGCAGCCTCCGCGCGATAACAGACGTGGACCGTGGGATGATGGTCGTGTCATCGTCATATTCTATAGCACTCGTCAGCACATATTCAAACGGCTAGTCAATCATCAGCAGGCGTCAAACTTACCCTCTCCAGTATCTTCGTTGTAGATTGACAGCTCAAAATCCGTGCCATCCCCCAACCTACTCTGACTGATGATTTCACGTTTCAGTTCAAAAACTGAGATACCGGTGCCATCGAAAGTTACCCTGGAGGGTTCCTTTTGAGACTTGAACTTGAAGTGAACAGAGGATGACATTGTATTCAATTGCAAGCCGAACAAAGGTGATAGTGGATGTAATTAGACCAAGATTTAGGGGCAGCGCACAGCAAATACATGCAACAAAAGCGAAACGAAAGCACACGACAATAGCGGCAAATAGCCCTTAACAATAACTATTGAGTCGAACAAGCGTGTATTCTCTGATCGGAGCTTCGTCGGTCTCTTTAACAAGATATTTCAGACAACAACGGCTCCGTGTCTATTGATCTCAATCCACTGAATCAAGCCGCAAAATAGGAGATATCGGAAGGGCAAGGGAAAGTTGGCAAAGAGAGTATAAGGCCTTTTGCTTTTTTCTTCAATGCTGGACTGTAAGTGCTCAAATTGCTGAATACAAGCAAGAATGAAGCCTGCTGAATACAAAACCTGATAACACTATCGTAGTTGAGCCTCAGAGGTTTGATGAGAATTCCCAGTCCAACTCGCGCCAAAAAGAAAAAAAAAAAAAGAACTCCTTTCCTGGACCTGCAAGTCTAACCCGTATTGAAGAATGCACTGTAAACTTTTGCCGGAAAAAAAAATTTAAGAAAAAAGGAGGAAAAATCTAGTGGCAACCGATTCTCAGATAGAACAATATGTACGCAAAGACAACCGGCGCAGAATAAAACGAAGGCGGGGGTAGAGAGGGAAACAGTCTTTCCAGCCCAAACTCGTTCGATTAACCTGAGACAAGATACAGACTGTACGAACGAGAGAAAGCCGACGGGTTGAAATGCTGAATCAAAAACCGTAATAAAATGGTCGGAAACTCTCAAAAGAAGTAGGAGTATCAAGTAACTCGTTGCCCAGACACTGTAGATGCAACTGAAAATGAAGCTGTAATGGGAAGGGAGGTCGACATCTAAAGGTGAGAAAGAGACTGTCAGGAAGGGTGGCGACTCCAATTGGTCGCATGGTCACATGATCTCTCACTGTCATTGCCACATCCCTAACCGCCTTTATACTAGTACCATCCCTTCTGGGTTAGCGGTTCAACCATACGCAGCTATCCTCCCATACGGGACTTCTGGGAGTTTGAAATATGGAAAAACAATGATAGAATAAGGATATTAGTTGCCATATATATCAGCAAATCTGTGCATGAATAAGCATTACATAAATAGTTATGTGTTGAAAAACCAGCTGATTATCTTTTATTTTATATGTTTTATTTAATTTTGTTATGTTTTTGAGTGGGATTTGTTTTGATAATTAATCCTTCTAAACTGTCCTACGACAATAATCTTAGTGAAAAGTCTATATTATAATAATTTTGCACCTGGATAGCTTGAAATCTTCAAACATATTGAAGAAAGAAAGAATTATATCAAGAAGATTATGATGACTTTGTTTCAAATATATTTTTGAAAGTTCACTGACTTCTAGATTCTTGTGTTGTTGAAGCATTTAAAATCAGGACATGCGATGTTTTATCTACTATATAAATATGATCTAACTTGAATCTGTACACCAAGCATTAATAACTGGTAAATCATTCCAATATTGTCTTATCACCATATTTCAAACACCCCCTGGGCCCGTAAGGTCGTTTACGCGCAACGAACTTCGCACGGACAGAGTTGTCTAGGTACCTACCTTGAATCTAAGTAACACTTGTCAGCCATTGGATTCCGGTTTTGGCCTGACGAAATCTATTGGTATCTAAGTCTATAAACAGTAACGCACACCTAAGATAGGGTCCTGGGGTACCTAGGTACTCAAACGTCTGGCTCGAATGAGCGAACAAGGAAACCCGTCTCTCTAAGATAATCCTTGACCTCACTCACCGTGTACTCGCCGCGGTGGAACTGCGTTTCTGTCAGCAATATGTGGCGTGCGATTTGGGCTGGTGCGCTTACCATTCCAGCTCCAAGAGCCGCATCAGTGGATGTCTGTTCAAAGACGTCCGCAAAATGAGCAGGAATCCCGGCACCACTAGAGGCAATAACTGGGATTTTAATGGCGGCTTTGACATCATTAATGAGCTCCAAGTCAAATCCACTGTTGCTTCCGTCTTTGTCAATGCAATTGAGAAGTACCTCCCCAGCACCCATTGCCTCGACAGCTCTCACTAACTGCCGAACGTCTAAGTCGCGGACCTCTCTGCCGCCCTTGATCGTACACTGATACCAGCAGAAATTCTGGCCTGCAGCATCTGGATACATTGTCTTGATGGTATGGTGACTAGTGGCGTCTGGGCTGCTCACATATACGCGTTTAGGGTCAACGCTCGCAACCACGGCCTGCTTCCCGTAGGCCTTTGATATTGTTTCTATCGCTGTTTGGCCACTTAACTTCTCTCCTGTCTCGTAATACTGCTCGGCCGCGGTAACTGCGTCGGACCCGATGCTGACCTTGTCGGCACCGGACTTGAAATACATTGTCGCCACGTCAAGAGCCGAGACTCTAGTCCCGTCTGTGTCAACAGTGTCTCTGATACCGCCTCCGATTGTTAGAGGTACGAAGACAGTTTCAGACGTCCTTCTCAAAATCTCAAGCATAGGGGTGTCCACCAGTGGACAATTTCTAAAAGAAGTGATATTGAGGAACGTGACTTCATCGGCACCCTGCTCATAATACTTTTTAGCCATATCGACGGGCTTTCCAAGATTCCTTACTTGCCCCCCAGCGCTCACTCCACGTTTCTCTCGAACATCATATTGATCACCTTTCGTAACGACAAGATCTCCACCGTCGTTTGCTCGAACGTCAAGGCACGCGATAACTCTGCGGGTCAATCCATCTTCCTTTCCTGCCACGGCTGAGGGCGTCGGAAGTAGCTGGAATTGATCTCTGTTCAAAAAGGCACGAATGGCGCGCAGACCCGCCTGTCCACTCTTTTCTGGATGGAATTGCGTAGCGAAAATGTTTCCACGGGTTACTGCACCAACGAATTTCTCATTGCCATAGGTTGCCGTGGCAACTGACCACCCGTCTCTTTCTAGGAGACCTGGGGTATATGGTGCCGCGAAAGAGTGGACATAATAATACTTGCTATTCGGTTTTAGCCCGTAAAAACTTTTGGACCCTGATTCACAAGACCCTGTCACTGTAGCAGAATTCCATCCTATGTGCGGCACGCTTTTTGTCTCGTCATTAAATCTCCGCATTTGTAGAGGGATCAGGCCGAGTCCAGGGACATTGGGATCTTCCTCAGAGCCACTGAAAAGCGCTTGAAGGCCAACACATATGCCCATGAAAGGCTTCCCTGACTCAATATGTTGCATTATTGGACCCAAATAACCTCCTTCCGAGAGTTTCGAGAGGCAATGGCCGAAGTGGCCAACTCCGGGTAGTATCAACACCTAGAACAAAAAGATTAGTTTTACCGTGCAGATGATAGTACAGACTGACACTCGGTGCCCAATTACAGGCTCACTTCAGCATTCTTGACATCTTCCGGTGATCTTATCCATTCCACTTCATATCCGACCTTGTTGATTGCATTGACCAAGGAGCGGACATTTCCAGCGACATAGTCGAGAAGATGAGCCTGGGGCATAGCAGCGAAGATTGTACAGACCCCACCAATTCCAACCTAGAGCTCTGAAAATAGATAGAGACACAGTAGACAACACTTGGGCCCAAAAAAAGGGGGGGAGAAAAATAAAGGGCAGCAGTAAAGATACTGAGCAGTCAAGACTGCCGATAGAAAACTTAGAGATTCTGGGGAACCCATGTGAGGAGCTGAGTCACAGCAGATTAGTTACGTAAACCAAGTTGAAGTTACCCGCAAACCTCCCACCAACCCGCTTCCATCGCCTTCTGTGGAGCGAATACCAGGGCCCTTAATGAACTATTAGGAACTAACTAGAGCCTTTGGCCTTTTTGGTCCAATATGTTCAACATCTTCGAATCTGATTGCGGTGTGCACTAAATCTAGGCGCTACCTCTTAATATCGCTCGTCCCTGGAGTCCTCCAGTACGCTTTTTGCAGAAGTATAACACTTTTGATGTACAAATCTGAATAAACGATTTAATTAGTCAATAACCAAATCGCATCGTAGGTAGTTTTAATTGGACGTCTGATGACGTCAGGTTTTAACAGCAACAGGTTGCGTTGCTGACTCGAGTTACATGCTACGGACTTCTTAGCCTTCATGGCAAACTTTCTAGTCCAGGAGGTACATGTACTTGTTTGTAAGTAGGCTCACGTATGATCTACTATCTGTAAATAAGCGCAAGAAGCAAAATCATCCTAGGCGACTGGGGCCTTCCATGGATATAATAGCCTAACTAACAAGGTAAGGGCGATATGGCAGTGGTTGAAGAGCCCAACTATCAATCTTGGCTGTTGCAATCTGGGCCATACTGCCTGGTGTTCAAAATTATTGTCATCTATCTTCTGGGACCATCACCCTTCGACCACCCTTTCCGTTCTGAACTGTCTTCCGTCACTTGGATGCTTGGAAAGGGTGGGTCATGCGTATAATTGATTGCTATGTAAATTATGCGTGAAACACACTAGAATAGTCTATAATCATAAGGCTCAAAGACATCCTGGGGTATTTCCATCAGCACATGAGACAAAAAATCCCTCATTAACTGAACCTCTAATCGCCTAGAACTATCCAGGTCGCATCCACCAGGCATAGAGTAAACCTCACTGAAGGTAGATGAGTCCATTGCGAGGCTACATTACTAAATTAGTCCCATAATCAGAAAGTGGGCGGCGAAACAGATATCTTACAGGAAAGAATTGCCTAAGACGTATACCAGCGGCTTCTAAAATGGCGGCGCTCTAAATTCGAACTTAGTATGATTCGTCAGAAAAGGTAATGGCGCTGTACCTCTCGGTCCATGTTGTAGCTCTGTGAGTAAACTACCTCAGAGATTCCAACTTGTGCGATCTTGACAGTGCATGTCAAGCAAGGACACCTGCAGTATAAGTTAGTTTTGATTCACATTCGGTCAAAACCGGTAGAGAGTCATACGTATTGCAGTAAAGAATGGCGCCCTCTCGTACACGCTCCCTTCCAGCCTCTAATAGCGCGTTTTCTTCTGCGTGGATGCATAGGCATGTCGATAGGCTTATACCCCCGCCTTCGCCCTTATTGCACCTCGAACCTGCCAGCCATACAGTCAGGTACATGGGTACACGGAGAACTCCTCAAGACATAATACGCACATCCGCCTTCGTTACAATTTGTAAGATGGCGGGGGGTCCCATTGTATCCAGTGCTGATAACGCGATGGTCCCGAACAAGGACACAGCCAACACTCCGTTTCATGCAGTTGCTCCTCTGTGCAGCGAGAGATGCTAGCTGCATGAAATACTGGTCCCAATTTGGCCGTAAGCGCTGCTTATCTCCTAAATTTAGGGCGCCTAACGCTGAATGCAATTCCTGCAAAGAAGACGATGCATTAAACAATTTGACTTGGGCCCTATCCGTCAAATAGGCGCGTCCGATATCCTTATCGTACAGATGCCGATCGTTCCAGAGCACGAACTCTTCAAGTTCTGGAGGGTCAAGTTGTCTTCTACGGCATCTTTTACAGGTTATCAGTTGGCGACTTCGAGAAGAAACGTCCCATGCAACAATCCCGCAAGGTCTTACCTATCAGAGAACCGCTTCCATCGTAGGCTGACAGGAGCATCGACGCTCACAAGAAGAAAGAAGGGACGCTGGAGAAGCCGATCTGAGATATCGGCGTTCCATATATCCGTTGTAACCCATCTTTCTCGCCATCTTTTGGTTACGAAATCTAAGAGTGCATCAACTGTTTCAAATACCAGTTCAGGCAATTGGATATCAGAAGCTTGCAGGCGAAGACCATCGCCAGGCTCATCAGCCACCTGTCGGTAGCTGTTGTCATTTAACTTCAGGAGCTGGAAATTTTGATGCTGAATCAAATACTCTGCAATGGCATGTTTGCCAGCACAGATTCCTTTTTATTAATCCTATTGGTCAACACATACGTACTGACAACCTTCTTAGAAGTTTCATGGGATTTATTTGCTAACCTCCGCATAACCCTACCAACATTTATAGTGGATAGGCACCGAAGAGACGAAACGGCAGGAAGGAGAACGAGCAGATAAGGGGTGAACGATAAGAATAATTCCGAGACTTCAGAATACAAAATAACGATCAACAGAAGTAACGTAGCAAGCACATCGAGAACAGTCCAAGGCAACCTTGCTATGTACCTAGCTAGCAATACACACTCCGTGCGAGGAGCTGAGATACACTGTCCAACTGTCGCAGATTGCGGTAACGTTGCCGCTATTATTATTGAACGGGAACCTGCTAATTATCGTATATTTTCCGAGACAGAGACCCACTTTAACAGACAGCCCTGAGCCCTACCCTATTGCACCGCCTTCCTAAACTGATAAGCCTGCGAAGGCGTATATGATTTCTCATCCATAGGTACCTAGGTAGTCATTCAAAATACATGGGTATTATTGATTACTAGCAATACCTAGGCACAGCAGCAGCGCGCCAATCAACAGCAGATGCCGCGATAGTTTGTCGACAAGACGGATAGCCCCGGAGCACCAACTGAGAGACGCATATCACGTGATACCGCGAATATCGCATTGCATACGGACTCGAAACCTGAAAGTTGTGAGGTTTGTGGACACCGCTCTGGTTTTGTCAGGTGCCATAGTTGAGATCATTCTGGGATTGTGTTAGTCACATACGCAGCACAGATGGGCGTCCCGAGTCATATCTCAATCGTCCCTGGACATTAGTAAGAACATGTGCGCGGACTGCTTAGCTACGTAGGTCCCCACATGATATCAGCTGCCCCGCCACACCTATCGCGCGACTTTGATAACCAGACTTGTAATTATCCGGGCTCGTCACTGGACAGGAGTTACAAATATCTTGTGATCAGCCTCACATATAATATAATATACTGAATATCCCTCTTGAAAGCACCAGACTCTCTGTCCTTTGCTACCTCCATTGGAAGAACTCCTACGAACTGATTTAGACTGGTTTTACCGGCAGCCTTGCTCTTCAGTGAACTCGACCCTAGCGTGCGGATGTCTGGCGCTGCGTAACAAAATAACATTAGATCCCATTCCGAGGATGCAGTACGCACCATTCGCGTCCGATATAGAGCTCCCATTCTACACTGCTCTCGCGTCTCTCAAGATCGACCATGATAAGCTAGACGACTCAGCGCGTAACCTGCTAGGCCTTTACGAGATCCGCCCAGCGGACACCCCTAACACATCATGTCGGATGCAGATTCATGGGAATGCTCTTACCAGTGATGAGTAGGTAACCCTCATTTTTTTTTGGCCTGCTTAACTCTGGCCCTTCCTCGTCTTCTGGAGTTGAAGTGTCTCACTCATAGCCGCAACTTCCAGGGTACCAGCTGGCTATTATCGGGCTGAAGGAACCAGCAAGAACTTCAACACCATTGAGGAATATCAAACGGCTGACAAGGCTTCGATTATTCAGGAAGCTGGCCGAAGGGTAACTCTCATAGAGCAACTTAGCTGGCACTTTAACGCTAATCATTTGTCTTTAGATCTGGGATGCTATAAATGAAGGCACTATATACAGTTGTCCTTCTTTGTTATCATCATTCGTTGTTATATCATTCGCGGATCTTAAGAAGTACAAGTTCTACTACTGGTTTGCATTTCCTGCAATCCACTCAGACCCTTCGTGGGCACCGACAGAGACGAATAGTGGAGTAAATCCACAGTCGCATCAAATAGAAAATACGAGTTCCGGAAACCCAAGAAGTCTGACGCCACTGGAGAGCTCAAGCCTTGTAGATGCGGTTCAAGCATGGAGCTCCGGAGTTGATTCCCGCCAGCGAGGGTTTTTCTTGGCCCGAAAAACACGGGATAATTTTGGACAGCTCGGTGGTTCAGCCCCTGGAATCGCTAGCACGACTCATGAGAAACCTCCAAAGGGCCAAGAAGATGTAACTGGGTTTTCGTGGCGAGTGACGTCCCTCGAGAACTATGAGAGTGGATTTTTCGACGAGGCACAGTTTGAGGACTGCTACGTTTGCTTTGCAGATCCTTCCAATTATACCGGCGCTCCTGGCTGGATGTTAAGAAATCTGTTGGTCCTCGTGAAACGACGTTGGAAGCTCGATAAGATCCAGATTCTGATGTATCGTGATGTCCGCTCGAAGAGTAATCAGGGCCGAAGTATTGTGGTGACGCTAGAATCAAAGTCATCAACGGGAGAAGCAAAGACCGCAGACAGTGATAAGCTTACGCCAAAAGTTACAGGTTGGGAACGCGGTGCGACTGGCAAATTAACGGGCAGGATGGTTGATCTGACTGAGTATATGGATCCGAAGAGGTATATCGGCCAAAGAGCTTCTACGGTCATCATCTATGAGTCTAACTCGAGGCTTCTTCTAGATTGGCTGACCAGTCTGTCGACCTCAACCTCAAACTCATGAAATGGCGGATTAGTCCGAGTTTGAATCTTGAAAAGATCAAAGAAACCAAATGCCTCTTACTTGGGGCTGGTACTCTTGGGAGCTATGTTGCTCGGAACTTGCTTGTAAGTATAAGTAATGTCGCCTGAGATTCCGGCTTTCAGAAAACTGACTGCCTTAGGGTTGGGGGGTATCAAAGATCACATTTGTCGACAACGGCTCAGTGTCTTTCTCTAATCCCGTCAGGCAGCCGCTTTTCAATTTTACAGACTGCCTCGATGGTGGCGTCAAAAAGGCGTACCGTGCTTCTCAAGCTTTGTCCGAAATCTACCCTGGAGTTGACTCAGCCGGGCACGTTCTTTCTGTTCCCATGGCTGGCCATCCGATAACAGATAATAAGAAGTCTCGAGCCGATTACGAGACACTTGAAAAGCTAGTGCATGAACACGATGCTATTTTTCTCCTAATGGATACGCGAGAATCACGATGGTTGCCAACAATCATGGGGAAGGCCACCGGTAAGATCGTTATGAACGCGGCCCTGGGATTCGATTCATTTGTAGTTATGCGCCATGGTATCAAAAAGGATTCAGATACGACATCGGAGCTTGGTTGCTATTTTTGCAATGATGTGGTTGCGCCAGCCAATGTGAGTCAAGTCTTCTTTTTGAAAACAAAACACACCTTGAGCTAACATCAGTGCAGTCTGTCAAAGACCTGACGCTAGATCAGCAGTGTACTGTTACACGACCTGGTGTAGCTGCCATAGCATCAGCGCTGTTAGTCGAACTCTTCGTCTCACTCCTTCAGCATCCCGAAGGCGCAGCTGCCCCGGCCCCAAATTCGCGGACTGAAGATCGAGGGAATCATCCTCTCGGGCTTGTCCCGCACCAGATCAGAGGGTTCCTTCCCACTTTCGAGAACATTGCCGTCGTCGGAAGAAGCTATCAACATTGTAGTGCATGCTCAGATGCTGTCGTCGATGCGTACAATAAAGATGGCTGGAACTTTGTACAACGAGCTTTGAACGAGTCGGGATACGTGGAGGAATTGAGCGGTCTCAAGGAGGTGCGAAACATCGTATCCCCTTTCTTTCACGGACGCTGACACACCAGAAGGTTCAAGTGACAGCCGAAGCAACGGCAGCCGACATCGAATGGGATGAGAGCTCTGGGAATGAGGAAGAAATCATATAGGTCATTCTATTCCCTGACATATACGTATTCATCAAATAACAAACATGTGGGGGACATTACTTCGATATGCTCCATGGACGAAATAGACGATCCGCAGTTACTGCCATTACAGATGAGGAAATACAGCACTTCTCGACGCATTTCGCTTTCGCCTAAGACAGACGAAGTAGGCCTCTTTCGATTCCTGCAGGCTTAGTCAGTTTTCTAGGAACTCGATGTTTATGTGTTCCAATTCTCACACTGCGCGAAGACTCGGGTTTTAGCCGGTGGACTTTTTGAAACAGTTCATTAAGCTGTCTCTCAAAATCTTTATCCTCTGAACCCTGGTAGAACTTGCAAACAAAATGCCCATTCTCCATCAGGACATCAAAACTGAATTTCAATGCGGCGCGGCAAAGGTCCTTGTGATTTTTCCCCCAGCGTTAATTATAGAATATGGAGTCTTTCTTTTGCGACTTGAACACATACCATGCTTCCAATGTGGTCTTTAAAACTCATACCACTCGTGTTCATCATCCTGCGATAAGGATCACTTAGACTTCTCTTCCAAAATCCGGTGGTTTGGACCCAGGGTGCAGACATATCGCTAAGAACCACATCTACTGTCTTCTCTGGCTCTGGGTTGCATAAAGGGCCCGTTTCTATGTCCTTTTCGATCGTTGTATTTTCCGTTTCGTGCCCCAATTGCCCCCTCGTCTTATCCCGTATATCGAGAATAGACGATGTCGTCTGGGAAAGTGGTCTCCCTCTCTTTGGATCTCGGAGAAATTCTCGGACATATTCTTGTATCTCTGGTGATAGGAAATTACCCTGTACTGTAGAGACACCTTTCGGTGGTTGTGCCGGAATTATATCGACACCAAGAACTCGTCCACCTGGCTGAGTGCGAGTCAAGGCTACCTTTTAGATGCCCAAAGAGACGGCGGTCAGAGAATGTTGAAAACATGAGGTCGCAAATTTACGCATACCTGGGACCATGAACCCGGAGCATATCCCTATATTGGACTATTAGCATAAAATAATAGTTCAGAAGCAAATCCATACCAAATCGACGACCGTTTGCCCACTTCTGAAGACCCGGTGTTTCTCATCGATCTATAAAGGAATTATTACATCAGAACTCGTAACACGCCAATATGTCAGAGAAAGTACCTGCAGCAACTTAAAGGCTGCTCTGCTTTTTAATCCCTGTACGGCTGCTTCTCGAGTGAACCTGTCTTTTAATTGACGAGTCTGCCATCTTTTCGACGATGACGATCTCTTGAGGATAAGTGGGTAGAGCTCGCAGATCCAACGGGCGCTTGTAAGCTGTCGCAATGGGGACGAGCTGCACATAACTCGCATCCTCAAATGTCCAACTTCGCCCATTTTGAAGGGCCTATCAATCGTCGTCCGTGTGCATTTTTGATGATGGCTGTTTGGTGTCGGGATTCAGGAAGAAATGCTGACTAAAGGGAACTGTAATTACTCTAAACTGCCGAGGTCCTTGGGCAAGTACTTTATTCAACTACCGAACAGATCACCTCTGTATTCCATATAAAATGGCACTTTTTGTGACCTCAATAACTCAACAACAAGGACTCTCAAAGGCATAAAATTTCAGGTGCATCATAATATAGCATTCAACTCATATGTAGGAGGTGGAGAGATTCCAATAGTGAATATTTCTCCAAGTAAGATAAATTACAGCTGTATTTTTGGCATTTTTAGTTATTCTAGTGTTGAAAGCAAGATATTTCTCTGAAAAGGTAAAAATAAAACAGAACATCTTCTAGAACTAGTTTAAACATTCCTACTTAAACATATTCTTCCACATCAATCAGTGGTTGAGCTATTGAGGTCGGAATACAGAGGTGATCTGTTCGGTAGTTGAATAAAGTGCTTTGCCCAAGGACCTCGGCAGTTTAGAGTTAATTAGTAGCCTACCACGTCCTAGATTCAAGCTTCAAAGTCACTCAGCTCCAGTCAGTGAGGATTTCCCTTGTTTCAGCAAGCGGAGACACAATGTGACGCTGTGCAAAGACTCTCAACGTGTTGCACCTCCGCGGTTGATTTCTTCGTTTGATTGGACATTCTCATCGGATGAACCGTTATCCACCTGGGCAGGGTCCACGGAATCAACTGGATTAGAGGCTCTCACCATCAGCGATGTGAAAATTAATAATGTACCTAAGTACTTCGAGTTTGTTTGACACGAAGTCTTTTATCTTGACTCATCAGAATCTTTGTAGTCCTCGAAGAAATCTTTGTGAGCGGACTGCAATGGCCCCTTTAAGACAAAACATGCAACATGTTCAGCCTAAGCCCTAGGACTGGGTCAACTAAAACTACTACAGCTACTATAGTCATTCCGGTGTCAGGAGCATCGCGAAAGTCGGAAATCAGAAAAGTATTGCAAGATTTTCGGCTGTTGTCCTCGAAATTACAGACGTCTCCTGTCACGTTTTAGAGGGGAGAATTCCGTCGAGACACCAAAGCTGTGGTTTAGCCGAAGACGATCACCGAGAGAAGTCGACCGCGGACCAGCTTGCATAGCCATTTTGAGCACTGGCTGCCTCGGTTCTGGTAAATCGTCATCTTCATCATCATCAAACACTGTCTTGTCACGCTGACCGCCCAGTCTACGTCTTTTCGCCTTAGCTGGTACCTGGTTGGAGAACTTATCATGCGAGGAGTTCGAACCAACCTGCCGTTGATCGGTATCCATATTGCCAGAAAACTTGCTCGAAACATCGTTTAACGGGACCGCACTAGATATTGTCCGACGCGGCCCAGGAAGCCGCTGATCTCTTTTCTGCGGAGAATCCTGTGAAGACAGTACATTTTTCTGAGGCAGGCGTTTCTTATCTTTCTCATCGAAGGCGTCAATCCTCGAGGACTGTCTTCCAGATTTATCGCAAATGATCACTGTGTTCAGTTCGTCCATTTCGTCTGCTGATGTCATCGGTGAATCTAGGTTCTGATTCGTCCGGTTCAGGAATGGAGTTATGGAAAAGTTTGACTTGTCCCCAGGAAGTGCTGACGACCTCTTCATCTTCTCACGAACCTGGACAGCTCCAGGAGTTGCGACAGTCACATCGGGGTTGATTAGAGCCGATGCCAGCTGGGTTGTAACGCGTTTATCTGTCTTTGCGTGGCTACAACGTCGTCGAAGCTCGTCCCTCGCTTCTTCGAGTTGATCTTTGGTCAATTGTAACTTCCTCTCTAAGGATTCGAGCTTTCCTTCAAAGCGCGCCCTTTCGGCTTCCCAACTGCTGCTCTTATGATTGGGACTCCGCTGTTGCCTATGCTCTCCTTCCAATTTCTCTTCCCGCTCTCTTCGTGCCTTTTCTTCCAGTTGTCCAGAAAGTATTGCAATTTGCTCTGACTGCTGCACCACCATTTTCTGTGCGCGCTCACATTCGCGCTTTTCATTCTCTAGTTCTATTTCCGCCGATTTAATCCGCTCTTCTAGGTCTTCTTTCTCGGCAAGAAGTGCTGGACAAGATGCGCTCAAGGGTTTCAATCGTTCGACTTCGTCCTGTACATTTGATAGGTCTTTGATAAGACTCGCCTTTTCCGAAAGTAATTTGTTATATTCGCACGAGTTTCCGCCGTTCGTCGATGCGAGTTCTCTCTGTTGCAGCGTTTAGAGGAACGAACAACCGATAGGGTAGGATTACCAATGAAGTAGCACCTACTTGAAGGACTTCAATTTCGTGCGACGAGGTTTGCACAACTGTCCGTAGAGATCTTATTTCCTCCTGGGATTCATGAAGCCGAGCTTCAACATCAGACTCCAACTTTGTTGTCTTGATCAGTTCATTGGCGCGGGCCAATTCTAACTGCAAGCCATCGTTTTCAAATCTCAAAAGTAGCTGCTCCATGTATTGCGCCCGAATTTTTTCAGAGTCCAAAAGATGAACTGTGCGCCCAAGCGTAGCCTCATATTCTTTCTCCAGGTATGCCGTTTTATAGGGCATCTCGTACTGTACAAGTCAACTTATGCTACAGCAATTGCAACAGGAGTACTTACGTCAGAAAATGATTGCTGCTGAGGAGACATGGCAAGTCGTAATTGAGAAGAAGAATGAATAAAATACTTTACGGGGCTATTATTAGCCGTCAATAATATGATGTAGCTGACGACACAGGACGCGCGAGGTACCTCACAATCACGGTTCGGAGAAACCAGAACGCCGAGCGCTAGACACTGTTGCCAGGTTGTAAACAAAATGACAAGCGAACAATACTTCTATCTCAACCCAGGATACAGGTCTTCATGTCAAAATGAAGTTTTTGACACTAATTGTTGCCCTTGTGTATTTTGTGGCCATTTCGCTCTCAGCAACTCCTGTGTCGGACAAGATTGAAAGATTTCGGTCTCTATCTCGTTCTGGACCGATTGACCTGGACGATTCATTATACGAAGACCTGACATCTAAACCTCGTGATTACCATGTGGCAGTCATTCTGACAGCCACTGATGCCCGATTCGGATGCGTTATTTGCCGCGAGTTCCAATCTGAATGGGAACTCATTGCTCGCAGTTGGAGCAATGGCCTTAAGCCAGAGGGGCTGAACCTATTTTTTGGTACGCTGGAATTCAATAACGGCAAGGGTACCTTCCAGAAGGTGTGGAGTTTCTTCGGAGAAATATAATTAGAGAAATCTTGCTAACTGAGCTGAAGCTCATGCTCCAAACTGCGCCGGTTGTCTTGTTGTACCCTCCGACCGCGGGACCTTTTGCCGAGTTTGAGAGCACTCCTGCGAGATTCGACTTTAGCGGGTGAGATCCTTCTTCACAAAAGAAATAAGGTTTTCGTATTGATTTATTATGCAGTCCCATCACAGCGGATCAACTTTACTCGTGGATTAATCGGCACCTTCCTGACGGGCCGCGGCCACCACTTGTCCGTCCTGTAAATTATTTGCGGCTCGTGTCTATTATGACTATTTTTTTGGGAGCATTTACGCTTTTTACGGTTGCCTCTCCATACGTCCTTCCGGTCCTTCAAAACCGAAACCTTTGGGCCGCAATCAGCCTGATCGCAATTCTCCTCTTTACAAGTGGGCACATGTTCAATCATATTCGCAAGGTACCTTATGTCGCCGGTGATGGACGGGGAGGCATCAATTACTTTGCCAGTGGATTTTCCAATCAATTCGGCCTGGAAACACAAATAATTGCTGCAATTTGTAAGCAGACCACGTTGCTCGTCTCAAAGTTCCCTACACTAGTCGACTGTTTAACTGACCTTTGAGACATCTTACCATGTGAAGACGGTGTCCTTTCTTTCGCGACAATTTCTCTTGCCATGAAAGTGCCGCGGATAGCAGACGTCAAAGCTCAACAATTAGCTGTCGTTATATGGGGGGCCATGCTGCTTGGCATGTACAGTTTCCTCCTCAGTGTCTTCAGAGTGAAGAATGGAGGATACCCTTTTTTCCTTCCTCCATTCTAGC
Organism: Byssochlamys sp. BYSS01; assembly: GCA_002242795.1. Classification (NCBI taxonomy): domain Eukaryota; kingdom Fungi; phylum Ascomycota; class Eurotiomycetes; order Eurotiales; family Thermoascaceae; genus Paecilomyces; species Byssochlamys sp. BYSS01. The sequence goes on from NIXA01000035.1 coordinate 219,586, forward strand.
CGGACTTGGTAGAAAGAGTGTCTCTTTTTGTACGAGCGCCGTAAAAGAAATCGCAAGTCGGATGACACTCATACAGCAAAGTGCTGGTCTAAGAATCTGCCGCGTGGGTGTGGTTTTAAAACTCTTAGGATATCTTTTTTTTTAAAAAAAAAAAAATGAAAGCCAATCCCTGCAGCAGGCCTGCTATACTGATTATCTACACAGACGACAACTTGAGCAGTAGAGAACCGAGTGGATCTGGAGAGTACGTTTGGGTTTGCTCGGGGTCAACATGCCCTCCCGATCTGCCCGCCAAGTTTTCCAAGGTTAGCTTCCGCGATGACACGTAATGTGCACCTGTTTACGAGGAAGTCCGCCCTCTCGTCTCGTCTTGGGGACGAATGCCAAAGTCCTACCTAGGTAGAGATTCTTGTCGATGCAACATTCCACGTTACATGTTACAGTCCTTTGTTTGGTCCCTTGTCAGGCTTTTCTAGAAAGGTAGAAAAGGTTCTGAGTTTCCCGTCAGTCACTGGTCCGACTCCTTCCGCAGAAGCTATGTCCTGCGACAAAACAGCTACTCGCCTAGTGACTTACTGTCCTGGTAATTTGAAAAGATCCGACAAGGCTCTCGGGAAACATAAAGCCCACGAGACATAGGAGGGAAGGCGAGCTTACAACCACCAAGAATGGCGCGATCAAGGCGTGAGCTCCATGTTCCCAAGTTGCTGGCATCCTCTGTGTCTGGGACTACACTCCTAGTGATTATTCAACTAGCCTCACGGGCATTTACTTTTCTAGCGAATCAATTGACCCTGCGAGATATCTCCCCTGAAGCCTTAGGGACAGCCGCCCAACTTGAACTGTACCTGGTATCGGTACTATACTTCTCCAGAGAAAGCATGAGAATCGCAATCCAGAGGCAACCTAGGGAGTCTTTGGTTACTGCCGAAGACCAGATAGAGCGAGATAATGGGCGGACTAGCAAGAAGTCAGATGCTGCAGAGGCCCAGTCCGTATCGTTGCAGTCAGTGGTTAACGTTTCCTATCTGTGTCTCGGCATCGGCATCCCGTTGTCTTTGATGTTCGCCTCATTTTATTCTCATTTTGCTCCGAAAGAAGCTTCCCAACTACCATTTTTTCAGGTCAGCATCATCGTCACTGGATTTGCGTCGCTTCTGGAGCTCGCGGTGGAACCTTTCTTTGCTGTGGTACAGCAGCGCATGCTGTACAGAACACGGGCGGTGGTTGAAACGTCCGCAGCCTTCCTGAAAGGTCTCTCACAGTGTAGCATCTTCATTTGGGCGGCCGGGGCTGGATATGACCTCGGTGTGCTTCCATTTGCCCTCAGTTACCTGGTTCACTCCTCGGCTCTTGTATGTGGCTATTCCATCGCTATGTCAAATATACCAAGAGAAAACCAATTTTCGTTTCTTCTTACTCCCCTAAAATCTAGGTACGTCATGAAAGGAACCCGTAGAATGGACAAGCTAGCGATGTTAATAACACGCAGTGATAAGGTCAATTACATGGCCGACAGATTCTCCTATCGATTATTGTCGCTCTCTGCGACGGTGTCCTTCCAGTCTGTCGTGAAGCATGTACTGACACAAGGAGATTCTTTGATGCTTGCCGCTATGTCAAGTTTAGAAGACCAGGGCATATACTCTCTTGCTTCCAATTATGGCGGCCTCATCGCGCGCGTTTTCTTCCAGCCAATTGAAGAAAGCAGTCGGAATTTATTTTCTACGCTTCTCACATATAGTGAGATTGACGACCAAAACAGGGATTGCATCGACCTTGCTAAGACCCACCTGGTGGACATCCTACTCGGGTATGGGATATTATCAATAATTGCCTTCCCTTTGGGGCCGGTTATGGTGCCTCTGGGGCTCCGCCTTTTGGGAGCGCGCCGGCGTTGGAATTCGCCGAAGGTTGACGGCCTACTTTCAATGTACTGCTATTACATACCATTCCTGGCATTCAACGGCATAACTGAGGCCTTCGTTTCATCTGCGGCGACACCCTCAGAGCTCCGGAAGCAAGCAGGTTGGATGGGAAGCTTCTCCGTATGTTTTGCTTTGGCGGCCTATGTCTTCTTGAAGCTAGGCAATTTGGGTGCTCAAGGACTTGTGTTGGCGAACGTCGTGAACATGATTGTCCGAATTGTATGGAGCTATTTCTTCATCAAGTCGTACTTCGGTCGACACGGAAGCCAATTTGGTCTAACTGATGGCAGCTTACATCTTTCCAGCTACCTGGCCGGGGTCATAATAACTTCAGCTACGTTAACCAAACAATTGCGTCCTGCGACCGATTTATACAGTGCCATTGGGATGCTCACCACAGGAACAGCCTATATCCTTCTAATGTAAGCTTAACAGCACCGGCAAATAACAATTTCTAACTCTAGACAGTCTATACTTGGAACAAGGGTACGTCATGAGACAGTACAACAAAATCAGCCAACTTCGCCGCTCCAAAGTCACGAGCCGAAGGTAGAATGATGTACAAGTCAGTCATCGAACACGATCTTCGTTGCCGACTTGTTGGTATCGACATCTTTAAAGAACGCGCCATATGCATCGTGCTGCTTCTTCTTGACCGTGGTCCCAAACTTAAGGAGGGATTCTGGGACTTCTTGTTTCGCTGCTTTTAGGACATTGATGAGTCTGCACACTATTATTAGCGCAGGTCCCTTCACTTTCTAATTGAACCATGTTGTTGACACGAAGGGAACTCTGGCAACACTTACGCTCCGGACTGGGCCTTATCATTCTCGGTGAAGAAAGTAGTGGCATGGCCCTCTGCTCCTGCTCGTCCCGTTCTTCGCCACGTCAGCTAGTTGACTGGATCAGTAGCAGTAATGCTGGACTTACCGGCCTATCCGATGAACGTAATCTTCAACCGTCAGCGGGAATGTGACATTAATAACCAGTTTCACAGAAGGAATATCAAGGCCGCGGGCGGCAACATCGGTCGCAACAAGGATGGCGGCGGCTCCCGATTTAAAGGCCTCCAAACTCTCAAATCTCTTTTGTTGGTTCATATCACCATGTATACCAGCAACTTTGAATCCTCGGTACCTTATAAGATTCTCAATGCGGACCGCTTCCTTTTTGTATAAGCAGAACACCAAAATCCTGTCGACGGCCTCTCTTCGAGACTTCTCCAGTATCTGAAGAAGTCGTGATTCTTTCTCTTTCGGGGTAATCACCTCAACAGTTTGCTTGATCCTTGTGTTCGCTCTGGGATCTGCAGATGGGTCACCACCGACGGTGACAGTAACTGGTGAAGTCATAAAGGTTGCCGCTAGGTCCCTTACTGTTGGTGGCCATGTTGCTGTAAACATCACGGTTTGACGACGAGAGACCGACATAGAGCTAATTATATCCTTGATGTCCTGTTCAAACCCTTTGTCTAACATACGATCCGCCTCGTCTAAGACAAGATACTTAACTTTCCTTAGCACTACTGAACCATCACTTTGAAGATCTTTCAATCGACCAGGTGTCGCAATGACAATGGCTGCAGTTTTCAGCGCCACACGTTGCTCTTCCTTCTTCACTCCCCCGAATATACACGCAACGTCAATATTCACAGACCGCGCGAAATTGAGGACCTGGTCATATATTTGCATGGCAAGTTCTCTGGTGGGAGATATTATCACAGCTGCGGGCTTGTAAGGTTTCCTTTCCCTCTTCGAGTCCAGTATTTTTTTCAGGCAAGGTAACGTAAACGCAAGTGTTTTGCCGCTTCCGGTCTCTGCGATTCCAATAACGTCACGGCCAGCGAACAAAAGTGGCCAAGTAGCTGATTGAATCGGGGTTGGCGACTGGAATGAATCCAATGGGGCATATAGACTATCACTGCGAGGTGGCAATTGAGTGAATGAAATGAATGCATATGGGATAGACGGCTGCTGAAGGCAATCGGTGATTTTGATGGAATTTGTTGCAAGGAACTGATCTAATTGTGGTTGAAACGTAGAATCTGGTGCAGAAAATTGGAGGTCGGATCTCTCTATTTCGACTGGTGTCCGCATCGTGAGATCCTTGTTGACGGCCTCATGCTTGGAATGTTTTCTGCGCTTTACAGCCTTCGGCTGTGGATCAATTGGTCCTTTATTGGTATGGCTACGTTTTGCCATAGCATCGAGTGCAAATATAGTAAAAACGAAATGAGAGTGACTGAAATTTATATGGGTCTAATAGGATGTAAGAGGCAGCTGAAAGAGTAAATGTGAATTGAGGTATAGATTATTAGTGTATTGTTAATTTTTCTAGCATCGGGGAAAAAAAAAAAAAAAAAAAAAGCTACGGGATCTCTTGGCGACACCCTGACCGCGCGCGCTCTCCCACCTAAAATACGCCTCACCCACCCTGGAACCTAATATATAAGGATGTCGCCACAATTGAGAGCTTCAGTCGCGAAATAGTAAGAGCTCACCACCTTGTTTTCCTTTCTCTACCAGTCAAATGTACATATGATCTTGCCTTTAGTACAGTTGCTCTCGAGCAGTTTATGAGCGCTTGAAATTTCTGCGGCAGGGAAGATCGTCTCCACGAACACTTTAAAACTGCCGTCTTTGAACTTCGGAAGAGCGTGCTCGACAAAAAGATCTCGTAGCCTCTTCTGATATTGTTCATCCCGGCTTCGCAGTGTGCTACCTTCAAGTCTCAACCTCTTTCGCAGCAATCCACTAATGTCGATACCCGCGGGGAGCCTCGAGCCACTCATCTGGCCGAGGAGAACTATGTGGCCATCCATTCCCGCTACATCCAGATTACCCTGAAAATGTGTAGCGCCAACAAAGTCGATAACAAGATCAACGCCACTGTCGCTTGTTAGTTTGCGTACGCCTGCGGCCCAGTCCTGCGTCTTATAGTTGAATCCCGCCGTAGCTCCTAGCTCGTGAACGCAGAAATCAATCTTTTCTTGCGATCCTGTGGTCACATAGATCGCGCGTGCATTGTCGGCTCTGCAGAGTTGAATCCCGGCGATTGAAACCGAAGACGCCCCGGCATGCCAGAGAACCGATTGTCCGGGTTGATAGCCACCTACCAGGTACAAGGCCTGGATAGCTGTGATCCAAGTCTGTTATCCAAATCATGTAAGAAACAGGATAGTATATCTGATTGACCAGGTATTCTTGCCTCAGGTATGCCCGCTGCCTCTTCCCACGACAATTCGATTGGCTTATGTACTAGCATGTGTGTTGAGACGGCAATATATTCTGCGTAAGCCCCTACTGACTAGTAAGCACACCACCCTCGCGAGCCGCCAGACTACAAAGGCACGTACCGCCATAAGCAAGCCCGAACACCTGGTCGCCCTCCTTGAACCCTTGACCTGGGGAATCCCCGAAACTTTCAATAATGCCGGAAAATTCAACCCCCATAGTGGTTGGGGCCTGCGGAGGAACCGGATACTTGCCCTCGCGCTGTAGTAGATCCATTCGGTTCAATCCAAATGCTTTAACTCTTACTAAAGCCTGGCCATTTCGAGGGACCGGAACAGAAATATCTTCGATGAACAGCGCATCCGCGTTGCCTATCCCGCCTTTTATACCTAAGTATTGTTAGTGCTTGGAGGATCACTACTCCAGTATGAGTGTGACTAACCAACTGCTTTCATTGTGATCTCCAGACAAAGTATTAAGATAGTTTGAGTGTCCAGAAAGTAGGAATCCTAGTTAACACAACTCAGCCCAGTTTTTGACAAACAGAACCTTCTTGCAAAATAATATTAACACCAGATATAGTTGTAACGTAGGCTAATAACTGTCCAGGCACATTGTGGTAGAAGTATTGGATTATTAAGGTAGCATTGATTGCTAATCCTGCAATAGGGCCGAACCATTGGACCATTCATCTAAGCAGCTTTATCCTACTTTGGTTTGAAGTACAGCGGGCTGTGCGCTATAGCTGCCATTGTTTGTACAGAATAGCAATACCTTGTAGCATAGTACAAGCCCGAAATAGCCCGAAATCAACTCAAACCGAACTGGAGGGCGCTCTATATTTGTCGAGAAGCACACGAGTTTGAAGTGACTGAGGAACCCGACCAATAGGATCTGGAAGGTCTATTCATCCAGCCTATATGAATTGATCACATCTGAAAGACGTTGGGCTTCATCAGAGTAATCGATAGACTTGGCCGAAAACACCTGATAGCGAACACTGGCATTGAAGTAAGCAAACCGCTACCTGCTACTGAGATGAATGTTGGTCTTACCGCTGCTGATCGCCGAAGTGGTCTATCTTGGCTCTGCATCTGAAATTCCATGCACGGCAATTGGCATCCTGAAAAATCCGATCGGCTGCCTTTTCATCATTACGTCGGATATCCATCAGATTGTCTGCAGTTGTGCCCATGACTAGCCTCCCCACCTCATCGAAGCAGCTGAGCCAGAGCTGTCCCGTGTGATCGCTCACGTTGACAAGCATTATATAGCGATATTCAGGGTGTGGAAAGGTTTTATCACAACGTTCACATCGCCATTGGCCACCGAGTTCGGTGACCTTCTTATTGCATCCGTCAGAAAGGCAGGCAGGATAGCTGACATTGTCCTGTTTTATGTAAATAACGGTCGCCTTCAGGGAGAAGAAAGATGCATCTTCAGACATTCCCAATTGCTCTTCGCGTACTTGTGCAATGGTCTTAAAAGGATCCGCTCTGGTCGTGGAACTAGCCGCATTGGACAGTGCAGCATGAGGAGTAAATGTTTCGGTCCTGCCCTGAGCATCGTACCATCCCTTAAGCTTGTGAGCTTCCTCGATATCTGGGTCCACGGTCATTGAGCCGGAACTTAGCAAACTCAAACTTCTGCCACCAAAATCGGAGACTTTGACCCCTTTGAAAGCGACAACTGACTCTGGTGAGATACTAAAATTTGTGGCCGTGGATCCCCAAACTGTCAAGCGAACGGAAAAGCCCGTGGCATCCACCAGCGTCAGCTCTCGCTTGTCATATGGTTTATTCTTTGTCTTGGAGACAACCTGAGAAGCATCACCGATATCTTTGAGAACTCCTATAACGTCGATGGTCGTGTCCTTCTCTACTGTCTGTAGCCCACCGATGGTGGTGAAATTGAACCGAACTTGTGGAACATCATTTTGATCTTCAGCCTAAGCCAGATGATATCAGATATCAAAGCACGCTAAATTATCTGGAATACACTCACCACTTCAACGAGCGTATCCTTCTCAAACGTAAGCTCATAATCATTATTCAAGTTCGTAAACTGTTTCTTGGCGATCTGTACACGACAGGGACTGGAGATATAGTAGACGCCTCCTTCATGGAAGAGATCGTAAAGTAGGTCGCATTGGTCATTGAAACCAGTGGCGCGGATCTCGCCGCTATCATCAAGCAAGTTGACACTGAACAGCCTCCCTTCCCCATTCCTGTTGTGCCACGTCTTGATGTTGGATTTGTTAGTGCAGCGGGCCTTGATTGTCCATTTATGAGAGTACGGAGTAATAGCTTCGATTGGGTATATGGTGGAATGTGCCGAAGTAGAAGTTGATTGCGCCTGTAGTGTTCGACTTCGATTATTTGTTTCTGGTTGCAAGGGCTGTGGTTTAGAGCCATAAAATCCGTTGCCCGAGAATGTAGTTGGCTGGTTCCTTTCATCTTCATTTCTGCCTTCTAATGGCTTAGGGTCTCCGATCTTCTCGCATTCACCTAGTTCTTTGAGAACTTCGAGGTCTAGGATTATTAAGATCCTGCCAGGGTCAGCAGGCACACTATTTTGAGCATCGTGCGACGAACTTTTTCCCCTTGACTGCATTAGCTTGAAAAGACGTCAGTCGAACAAAGCATCCTTTTCGAAGTAGGCCACTGGTCACGAAATGGTTCGCCTCTAGTAGCACAAGGCATTTCTACCCATCAGTAATCCTTCAGGACAACGTTGCAGGGGCAGTACGTGCTCTACTTACGTGTTGCAAGCATTGTTTGAACATAATTCGCAATGTCACTGAAGACAGCCCGATAGCGTTCTGGATGACCTGGTTGAGGAGGTAATGGTTTGATTTGGACACACTGCACAACAGGCTCTCGAACGGAAGATTTCGAGTCGTCGAATATAGCACTGGGGCAGAGGCAAATTAGTATCTTATTTCATCAGGAATATAAGTGTCGACACGCGTTTGAATACCTAAGTGCCCCAACAGAGACCAGAGACTCCGCTCCCCCAGCCATCACGCACAACTCTTTTCCAAGAAAGTGATACAAAAGAATAACGGCAGTGTTTATTCTATATCCTGCAGGGCGTGGCTATGAGAAGAGACTGAGCAGTTCTCGCTAATAAGCTCGAGGGTGCTGCGGGAGATCTGTTATCGAAACGCGTCGGGTTTGGAACGCGTAGTCGACATCCGATGTGGCGACTGAGCATGGCATGTGATTTACCCCACATGTGCGGCGGATCATACTCGCCAATCTGCAATAACTAAAATTGAATTTTTTCAGATGGCAGAATTCAGTAGTAGAGACTTGCTGTGTATGCTCACCTCACATCCCATATTCACTAAGTGATGGTTTAAGCGAAATCCAACTCCACTATTATAAGATGGTACTGAACATACATATTTCTTACATATATTTTATACCACATTATACAGCTGTATCTTTGGTATATCCAGTTTACCATACACCATATTGCATCTCTGGCATATCTCACTTCCCCTACAACTTTAGGAGTTGCACACATGGTATATGTAGTCTACCATATAGTAAGAGACAGGTGTTATGCCCTGGGCTTCCTATGACCTGTATGCTGTTAGACTTGGTATCTGGTTGACTCTGACCTGCAATCTCTAAGCCCTCTTGGCTATGCATGGCTGTCCTGTCATATGCACCACATGCTGTCCTGGCATCCCTGTGGTCTATCTCACTTAAAGTGGTATAATTGGAAGAGCAAGGCCAACTAGTTGGGTTAGAACTAGTTGTTAGAAGTTCTGACAAATCAAATATAGTCCCAAGTTATACTTCAAGTAACATTCTGATATTGAGCATAAAGAACTAAAACTAAATATATGGATAGAAATGAGTGTCCTTACATATCCAATCCTGATGTTAGGTATAATCTTCCATTAGAGTATAATCCTGTAGACTTCAGTATACTATATACTTGGGTATAACCCCTTATATTCTTGTCAAGCCTTATATTAATGCTAAGCCTTCTAGGTCATGTGACCTGTTTGTTCTTTTGTGCTGTGCAGCCTGCATTAGTATAGTTCTTTCATAGGCTGATATTATCCTTCTCCTATTAGGTTTGTAACATCATTCCCCCTCTTAGGATTGTCATCCTCAATAATAAATAGTGAGTGTTTCCCTGGTTCTATATTGGACAAAACCATCTTCTGAAAATGTTGTGTCATGTTGTCAAAGTGTATGACTAATCAGTTTCATCAGTTTAATGAAATATTAAGAGACAGTCTTAAAGTATCAATCCCTTGTAAACATTATTTGCAGAATAATTTCAAGTGCATTATAAGTATAAAAAATAAAAACTGTGCTAAGTGTACTCATTGTGGCTAAAAATGTGTGTGGGAGTTCCATAGTGAAAATGAATGGAAGCAGTTAGATCATAAATATGATTATTTAGTGCAGGAAGTGCATGATCAGCAGAAGGCAGTAGCCATTATTATAGTAAGGCTTTCCCATCTTAAGAAGTAAAAGGATTTCTTGGAGTTGTGCAGTTCAAAGATGTTGGAATATGATAAGAGTGTATCAGAGCAACTAGATGAGGAGAATCCTCCTAATGAAGAAGAGTTGGCAGAGTTTAATCAGTTGGTGGCAGAATAAGGAAAATCAAAACAGCTAGCTGCATCTATAGAGGTCCTTATTTCTTTGCCTAATTTACTAGCATTTTAGGCAGACTTTGATCAATTTATTAGTGGAAGTCCTGAAGCTGGTGCTGGCAGTTTATTAAATAGTTAATAGGTTTTTAAGTGTTTTCTGATATAGGGTATCCTTCTCATTTCACTAAATAGTATGGTTTTCTTCTGATTTTCTTGATATCTAGTATCTTCTCCACTTCATATTTATTATCCATTTCTTTAATTTTAATGTTGTCATTTATCTGGATGTGTTCTAATGCTAGTTCTAATAATGAAATATAGAATATTAGATGTATCTTATTTATGCTTGTTAGTAGTTGAAGTTTATAATTGACTTGTCTGATTCTATATTTGATTTTGAACAGTCCCAATTTCTGATGGTCTAATTTCTTACTTAGTTATTTTGTTTTGATGTTTCTTATAATAAGAAATGCTTTTCCCCCCTCTTTTAACTATAGTGCATCCTTATGCTATAAATTATAGTATTATGACATATAAAGATTCAGAAAGTCTAAGTCCTTTAAAAATTAGTAATATAATTGAGTAATATACTGAAGTATAATAGATACTTATTTAACTAATATATTAATGAGTCTAGACTCACTAACTAACTGTAGGTTATAGCTATAATTTATAAAAAATCATATATCTCCTGTGCTTAAGTGTATAATATTATTGTAAGCAAATTATGTTAGAAGTAGGTATACTCTCTAATTATTCTGCTAATAATTTATATAGTATTATAGATAGTGCTTAATAGTCTAATTAATTTACTTAATCTATCTATTTACTTATGGATGGTATGCTATAATTAGGTAGTGGTTGATTCCTATAATACTTATAAGTATGTTCTAAAACTTTAATATAAATAATTTGTCTCTATTAGAAGTGATGTTTTCCAATACTCTATAATGTGTAATAATATATTTAAGGAATAGATATGCTATATCTGCAATATTAATGTACTCTATTATTAGTATAAGATGAATGTATTTAGTCAATCTATCTATAATTATTATAATCATATTATTCTCTTACAAGATTAATAGTTTTATGATGAAATTAATTATAATCTATTACTATAGTCACATTAGTGTTTTGGGATATTGTAATAATCCATATGGCTTATATCTAGCTGACTTATCTTATAGGTAAATATCACAATTAATGATATATTACTATACCTTTTATTATATATTTAGGAAGTAGTAGTTCCTGACAATTTATTCTATAGTTTTTTCTATCCTAAAGTGCCCTCTTATTAGGTTATTATAGTATACTTGTATTATATTAGTATACAGGTTTTCTAGTATGTAGATTAATCTATAAAAATAGATAAGTCCATCATCATCTATAATATAGTTTGGTGTATTTAATTGCTAAATCATTCCCTATAATAGGTCTATCTGTATTGCTGTATAAATTATGTTAATAATTAGATCTTTATTATTGGTTGCTGCTAGTATTTAGTGATTATATATAAGATTACTCTAATTATTGGTTGTTAATAATGCTAATAATAGTGGGTTTCTATATAGCTTATAGTCTAATTGCTAGCTAAGTATATCTACTTAACTATTTTTAGTGCCTTTATAGTGCTGGATCTTAAAATTATATTATAAGAGTGTTTTTACTTATCTAGCTTGTCACCTTATGAGTTCCTTAGTTATTATAAAGTATATTAAGTTCTTATGATTTATTTTAATAATTATTAAGTGTTTTACTTTATCTAAGTATATCCTCCATATCTTAAATGCTATTACAATTATGAGTAGTTCTTTATTGTGGATATTATAGTTTAGTTTAGCTGAAGTTATCTTTCTAGAATAAAATATAATAGATTATATCTTCCTATTTTATCTAAATTGTGTGAGCCTTATTTTAATAGCATAGTCAGATGCATTGATTTCTATAATATATTCTTTTTCTAGATCTTATAGTTTTAAGATTAGTACTTTAGTCACCTTTTTCTTAATTGCTTCAAATACATCTTACTATATTTGTGTCCATTCAAACTCTTGCATTCCTTTTAGTAATTTAGTAATGTTGATTATTTATTATAAATATTGACTAATGTATCCTCAGTAGTAGTTTACAAATCCCATAAATTATTATACTTCCTTAATATTTGTTGGTATTAGCTATTCTAAGATCATCTATACTTTAATTAGATCCATATAAATGCCTTTAGAGATGATCTAATATCTAAAAAACTTAGTATCTTAGATATGAAACTAGCATTTCATCCACTTTAGCTTTAGTTTTACATCTTATATTGCTTTTAAGATCTTTAGTATGTGTTGTGTATGTTCTTCTAGTATGTTGGAAAAGATGAGGATATTGTTAAGATATACAATAATAAATGTGTTATTAATTTTTTTAAGTATCTCTATGTCCATAAAGCTCTAGAATATTATGGGTATATTAATAAGTCTAAATAGTATAACTATATATTTATAATATTTGTATTATATTCTAAATATTGTCTTCCATTCTTCTCCTTATATAATTCAGATCTGGTTGTAGGTGTCTTATATATTAAATTTTATAAACTATTATGATCCTTTCACCTTATCTTAGATTTCTATGATTAAGGGTAATGGGTATTTGTCCTTATTTATGATTATATTAAGTGATCTGTAGTTGATATATAATCTTAATATGTTATCTTTCTTTAGTATCTAAAGTACTCCATATCCTGTAGATGATTTTAATAATTAAATCATATCCTTTGCTAGTTCAGTATAAATATAATCTTTTAGTATTTGTAATTCTGCTTCTATCATTCTATAAATTTGATTATATATTAGTCTCTTCCCTTTCTTAAGGAGTATCTTGTAGTTATGCTTACTATATTCTAGTAACTAGTATTCTTCTGATTATCTTAAATAGTTCTTGAAATAGTTTGTAATAGTTTGGTAATATTATCTTTTTGTTTATTATAGCATATGTTTGCTTTTATTTATAAATGCAGTATCTCTTTCTAATATCTTTAGTTGTTTCTTGTCTAGTCAGAGGTTAATATTCTAGAGGTAAATCTTTATCTTAATATTAATGTCCTCAATCAACTTATCTTATTATTGAAAGGGTTGTGTCTATCTTTAGTATTATAGCTGATATATTGTAGCCTGTCTTAGACTCTTCAATTTAGTATCTATTTATTAGTTAATTTAGAGTATTTGCCCCCTATCTAACTAAGTCTCATCTTATATAGTTGCATTTTATAAACTAAATCTTATTTATCTTTTAATTTATTACTGGATTATGTTTCCTGAGCTAAGGTATCCCCAAAACTACCTTATATCCCCCAAGTTTAGCAATATCAAAATTAAGTTATTTAATATGGTTGTAAATCATAACTATAAGTAGTCTGATCTCTCTTTTAAGCTAATAGAATGTCTCTCTATTAAAGCCTTATAATGCCTGTAGTCTCACTTTCCTTATTTTAGTAATATCTAACTATTTTTAAAAAGTTAGGTCCATAAAGTTTCTTATAGTATCTAAATTGATTATTACTTAAGCCTATTATTCTGCTACTCTAGCCTTTAGCTTAAAATATAGTCCTTACTTAATTGTAGCTAGTATAGTCTCCTAATTAGATAAATATTTATAGCACTTCTTCCTTAATAAATAATTACTTCCCTCCTTTCTACTAAGGTGTATTAAATAATTATTTTTATAGCATACAGTCTAATGCATCTTTTTATAGTCTAAATGTTATTAGTAGCATATGCATATGCACCCCCTTTAGTTATAAAGGCATACATATATCACAGGTTGTTACTCTATTATTATTATTAGAATTTTACTATTCTCTTTCTTTAGGGTATGTTCTGAATATTTATATTTTAATCTTAGGCTTACTAGCCTCCTCCTTTAGTTTCTTCAGCTTATCTGCTATCTTTATTTAGATATTATCTCATTATATATTCTTGTCCTACTGGACTTCTAGAAATTTGTTGTTGCTGAGGTATTTCCAATTCTCAATCATTCTATTAACTTTTATAATGAGCTTCTTTGTTTCTTTATCTTACATTCTCTCTTAGGTATCTTATTCATCTTATTCCTTACTAACATCTAGCTATGTGGGTATTGTGTGACTATCTATTAAGTTTGATATAATCTCACTGCTTTCATACCTGTGCTTGATATATATAGATATTAGTGATTATTTACCTACTATATAATAATGTTCTAATAAATCTTCTCTAGTAGCTTGTAGTTATTGTTTTAGATTCTTCTTCTATAGGTATATATTTGTTATATATTCCTTCCTTTAATAGTTAAAATATTTAACCTCTTTTATTGGGCATCTTGATCCCTTCTATTTGTATATTACATCTAGGTCTATTAGTTTTGGTCCCTATAGATTGTGGTATCCTATACTTCTAGGTTGTGCTAACCTCTTATCATTAGGTTGATATTCATTATTATATTATGATAGTGCACTCATCCATTTACTCATTCTTCTATAGAAATTGTATAGTTAGTTGTTAATCTTTATTATTATTATGATGTAGTCCTGCAACTTCTCTAGCTGATCCTGCCACAATAACTTTTCTTATACCTTAGGTTTCAGTTTCTTTTCAAAGTTGTGAAGGTGTGTACACATCTTCAACATTATTAAGATATGTAATAGTCTATAAGAAATAGGATGCCATACTAGCTATAAAGCTAGTCTATCTTAACTAATTAAACTCTTATTCTGTATTTCTAATCTTGTCTAAGTCTCTAAATGTTTTTTTAAGTTATTTCTTGAATTCTTTATAGCTTGTGAAAATCTTCTTTATATTATTATTCTATCCTTCTTCCTTAAAGGCTGTGTATTCCCTTATTATAGGCTTGAACCAGTTGAATGTAGCTTCTATAAGGTAAGTAGAGGCAAATAACACTTTATCAATATTAGTAGTGATTCATTTTTATTTAATATGCAAGTACTGATCCAGTCAGGTAAGGAATTCTTAAAGCTTGATTTAAGTTTCATTAAATGGTTCTGATAGGCAGATTTTTATAGCTTTTATATTTGCTTATACTTTAGCAGAGTCAGCTCATTCCTCTAGGATCCTAATATGGTCTTGTAACTGGCTGATCATCCCCATTAATTCTTTAGTAGAGGTGGGCAGTGCCTATTATCAGATTCAGCTTCCCCCAACCTAGCTTCCTTCCTATATTGATATAGCTTGTCACTGAGTTGAGTCTTTATGATTAAATTAAGTTGTTGATAATAATTGCTTAGATAGTCAACTAAAATTCAATTTATGCTGATAGTGCTTAATATGTTATGCCCTAGGCTTCCTATAACCTGTATACTATTAGACTTAGTGTAGTGGGGGATCAGGTGACATATGGGCTGTACATAAAAACTTGCGGGTAGCTAGACTTAGGGGAGATCATCCATTGCGGGATCAAGAAACAGGCAATGTGTGCATACATTGAGGAATTTGGGAGACACCTACATGCGGAGCGCACTGGGTAATGGGATACTATTCTTCTTTTGTGTTGTAGTGTTGTGTTGTTCATTCCTACTTCCTCTCCTCCACCCTATATTGATCCGCCTGTTCTGACCAGGCTTGAGTTGATCCCCCTGTTCACTACTATTCTAAGTAACTGTCAACACCTCTTCTTCTGTATCTGCAGTATGCTACATGCTGGGTTATTCACAAGCATTTGAGATGCAATAAGGGTGTTGCATTATAGGGAAGGGAAATGTGTACTGGAGGTATGGATGATGGCAGATTATAGAACTCATTTTTTATTTCTTGTTTTACTATTTCATTATTTCTGGTTTACTATGCTTGTTGCCTTAGGGATAGGGCCCCCACCTCTATTGCAAGAGGATAAATAGACTGTAATGCCCTAATGTGCAGATAGGAGAATCAAGTTGAATTGTTTTTCACTTCCTATAGAGTATAGTATCCTCCTGTAGTATTTAGTTTCCTTCTAGTTGGCAGCTTATGGAGAAGCTGCTCTCCTTTGGTGTGTTCTTCCCCTAAGTCCTAGCTTAGGGCTGCTGCAAATCCTCCTTTCCAACATCCTCACCTGATGACCACCCCTGCAACTCCAGAGGGCAGTTCCCTTCAAACAGAACCAAGGGTCCAAACTCCCTCCCATACACTGACAATGCAGAATTCATACTAGATGATTAGAACCTTGCAGTTGTGGTCCCTGTATGTGAATAAAATGTAACAAATAGAGACATATCAGTAAAGGATGTTTTCCATTCACTTAATAGACTAGGAGCAGTAAATAAGCCACCACCTATCTTTTCTTATCTCTTTTCCTTTATTCCTTTATGTTTTTTATTGCAACTTCTTCTTCAGTTCTTTTCTTAATAATTTGTTTTAGTATATGAAGCCTATATTTCCTCTTATTAAATATTACTATATTGAGACTAACCCCTAAGACTATTATGCCTCTACATATATTGGTTATTATTGATAAATAGTTTATATTTATTGAGCAGGTAATTATCTTTATTAAATAATAGCCAAAACTTCTGCACTATAAATATATATTAGAACTCTATCACATATTAAAACACTATTAAGAGAAGAAAAAATATAAGATTATTATAATCTTTAATTATATGGAGAACTAGAAGTTGTGGAAGAGTCTGATATCAAATAAGGATTTTAATGAATAATAGAAACAAGTAAGAGTAATTCAAGCTTGCATATACTCTTATGATGGTGAAATGCTGATTATTAAAAGGATAGTCAAATAGAATTAAGGTCTAGAAATAATTAAAAAGTTTTAGTATCTTATCTATTTAAGGACTATAGCAGAACATATTTAAATATTTATAAAGAAAGGATAAATATTTAATAAGTTTCTTTATATGCTGAATTGTCACATGTATGTACAGATTATTGGGGTTAAAGGAAAACAGCAATAAGGCTAATAAAAGGAGATTGTAATGACTATAAGTAATGTGGTCCAGATTTTAGTAAATCTAAAAGTTCCTCCTTTAACAGATAAAGAGCTTTACCAAATAAATCTAATAAGAGATGATCTTAGACTTTCTATCTTACTTTACACTTATTAAGCCATCACCTTATTGCCCTTAACAAATAAACCATAAGATGAATTGCAATATAAAATAAATAAAGAAGACAAGATGAACCTAATATATTAAATATAAAGTTATAAGTCAATTCTATAAGAGGAAAAAATCCTAGAAATACTATTTCTAGACTTTCTATTCACTATTAGACTAATTAAAGATGATATAGAGTTTGATAGAGATATAATAATAATAGATATATAGTTTAAGATATCTTCCTTATTTATAGTTTCTTCTAATGAATAAGAAGAACCTAATTAGTTCTATAATAAAAGTTCTAAATCTCAAATAATATCTAAATTTAAGTTTTCTAAAGATTTTGTATATTTTTATAAACCTAATAAGCAAGAGCTATCCAACCTTTTTTATCAAGATAACAAACTGTAAGAAGAAAGCATAAGAAATTTTCTTAAAAAGTGAATAATATATTTAAGACCCTCAATCCTTACTTATACTATTATTATCTATATATGCTATGTGTCTGAATTAGCTTGAAGCATAATGACTTGCAATATAGAGACCTTTTATAATAACTTTATACATGCATACAAAACTACTAGACTTTTAAATAAATAAGAGTCTTAGAAAGCACCTCTATATAATTTTTAAGATTATAATGACTGAGGCTTCTTAATGATGAGTTAAGGCTCTATAAGTTTAGCTATATACTCTTATCTAATCTAGTTCCTAGTGCTGCAGACCTCACTTTTAATTTAATTATAGTAAAAATAATGATATATACAGACCTAGAAGACCTTAAAGAAATCTAAAATATAATAATTTAGTTAATATTCCTAGATTAATGTTATGATGGGAAGACTTTAGATTAATAAAGCTTTTTTAATCTAAATTTAACTGCTATCATTATTATCTGTAAATGATGAATGGTTATTCTAATTTTAGTTAGCTTCAGAATGCATACTACTCTCTTATATAACAGCTTATAAGATAGGACCCTATATACTATCTTTTCTATATTCTTATGTGATTAGATTACTACTATTATCTTATTTCCTATCTATACTATACCAAATATGCTGTGCCTAGAGACAAAATAGAGTTTAAATATATTAATATTAATATTACTTATGCTGTTAAGGAGGGAAGAGGTTTAAATATTATATAGAAGAGTCTATTATTGGATAATAAAAATATAGGTAGTTATATAGTTATTATTCTAGGCATATATAATCATCTTAGAAAATAGTATTAGTGTGCTCAATCCTACAGATTAAAATTGTCAAATAATATTTACTAAATTTTAAAGGTGGAGTAGGACAATATTAATACAGCCTATTTTAGCACTAATTAGACTTTAATTTCTTGTAAAGGATTAGATGTCAGGATCACACATTCTGAATTATTATATAGATTGATAGGATCTGCAATTATAGTTTGACATATAATACTTCCCTAGTTTATTAGCATTAAAGAGGATCACAAAACCTTAGAACTTTCAGAAGGAGGAACTTAGATAGAGCTTATAAATATATATTAAGACTTAATATTAGAACCATCATTACTATCTAAATAGAAAAATTATTATGGACTTATCTCTTACTCCTTCTTAGTATCTATTTTGCTTATAGGCCTAGATAGCATCTCTAATACTTTAATTAGCTAACTTAAGTAGGACAATACTCTTATTTAGCTTGAGCTTTAAATTCTCTTTAAATCAGATATTTTGTTATGAACCTAACAGATAAGGGACAACATCAGCCTACAGAAAGGACCATGCTAATGCAAGCTATGCAATACAAAGAAGACAAACAGGTCACATAACCTAGAAGCTTAGCATTGATATAGGCTTGGCATTAGTATGAACATATTAATAGTAGGGTTATACTAATGATAGGGTCATACTGATGGTAGGACATATTCAGATAGGGATTATACTCAAATACTGCTAATCACTATCATACCCATACAGGAGGGTTGGATATATAAGAACACTCATTTCTATCTATGTATTTAGTTTTAGTTCTTTATACTCTTTAACTATAAGTTACTTGAAGTATAGCTTAGGACTATATTTGATTTATTAGAACTTCTATAATAACTAGTTCTAACCCAATTAGTTGGCCTTACTCTTCTGACTATATTACTTTAAGTAGTGATGACTACAGGAGACACTAAGATAGCATATAATGCATATAACAGAATAGCTATATATAGCTAAGAGGGCTTTAAGATTACAGATGAGAGTCAATCAGATACTAAGTCTAATAGCATACAGATTATAGGAAGCCTAAGGCATAACATAAAAAGCACTATCAACATAAATCAAATTTTAGTTGACTATTTACTTTAACACTTCACTACATTCCTTAATGACAAATAGCAACAACACTATATTACAGATATTATAGACTAGATATATACCTACAGCTAGAGAGCTGAAAGGGATAATCAATTAATTATAGGAATAGATTATAATATTAAAAGGATAAGCTAATGTTTAGGAAGTGAAGCTGAAGAAACCTGAACCCTTTAATAGGACCTGATTAAAGCTTTAAGGTTTCCTCACATAAATAAATCAGTATTTAAGGATGGAGCAACATTACCTAATAATAAAGGCTGATAAGATTCTATTTGCATCCACATACCTTACAGGATCAGTATTTAATTGGTTTAAACTAATGCTGAAAGATTATATTTAGAATGAGACTATTACCAATTAAGATCCTGAGATGCAGGAGATCTTTAGGAGTTATATAGAATTCTACTAATAATTAGAATAGATATTTGGAGACATCAATAAGTCACAAAATATGGAAAGAGAACTAGAGTGACTTTAATAGAGTAGATTAGTAGTAAGCTATGCTTTGCAATTCTTGCAAATCATTTCATGCTTAGACTAGGATGATGACACTTATATCTATTACTTTAAATGAGGATTGAAGCTAGAGCTTATGGAAAAGCTATTATAGTAAGATAGGCCAGAAGACCTATATAAGTATATTATTATTATAGTTAAAATCAACAACTGACTCTATGACTTCAAGCAATAGAAGAGAAATCATAAGTAGATTAGTATTATGTCTAAAAGGAATAACCACTATTAAGGTAATAATAGGAGGCAGGTACAATCAAGCAGTTAAGGGTATTAAGATCCTTATAGATTAAGGCTAATGGACCTAGATGCCATAAATGAGTGACTACAATCAAGACACTCAATAAATAAGATTAAATGCTTTAACTGTTATAAAAGAGGGCACATAATAAGTGTATGCCTATAGTAGAAGAATCCTAGATAATAATTATAAGTGATTAGAAAAGATTTGCTAAAGTACTATTACATAGCAAGAAAAGGACTATTAATACCTATATATACTAAGTATGGATATGAGAGCAGCAAAATTATGTCAAGCTTAACAGACAGCCATATAATGCCTATATAGCAAGAAGCTAGTAAGAAAGATAATGAATAAGACACCCAAGAAAGAGTGCAAGATGAAGAAATAAAAAGACTCATTATAAAAGCCAATATAATGATAGCTAGTTGGAAGAACATCAGTAATAGTAATAACAAATTTCTGGAAGTCTGATAGGATAAGGACATACAATGGGATGAGACCTAGATAAAGACAATAGATAAGCTAGAGAAACTAAAGAAAGAGGCCAGCAAGCCTATAAGTAAGATATAAATGCCTGAAATATATCCTAAAAAAGAACAGAAACAAAATCCTAACAATAACATTAGAATAGTAACCTGAGATATATGCCCTTATAACTAAAGGGGATGCACATATATATGCTATAGACAATATCCAGACTATAGAAAGATGCATTAGACTGCATACTATAAAGATAATTATTTAATACATCTTAACAGGAAAGAGGGGAGCAATTATTTACTAAAGAAGAAGTGCTATAGATATTTATCTAACTAAAGGACCATATTAGCTATAACTAAGCAAGGATTATATTTTAAGCTGAAGGCAAGAGTGGTAGAATAGTAAGCCTAAATAATAATTAACTTAGATACTATAAGAAACTTTATGGACCTAACCTTTCAGAAATAACTAGGCATTAATGGAATATAAAAGGCATAATCACAAGCACTATAAGGCCTTAATAGAGAGATACTTTATCAGCTAGAAGAAGAGACCAGACTACTTATAGTTATGATTTGCAATCATATCAAACAACTTAATTTTAATATTGTCAAACTTGGAGAATATAAGGTAGTCTTAAGGATACCTTAGCTTAGGAGACATAATCCAGTAATTAACTAAAAGATAAATAATATTTAGTTCATAAAATGCAACTATATAAGAAGAGACTTAGTTAGATAGGGGACAAGTACTTAAGACTAATTAGTAAATAGGCACTAAATTAAAGAGCCTAAAGCAGATTATAGTATACTAACTATAATGCTAAAGATAGACACAACTCTTTCAATAATAAGAAGAGTTGATTGAGGATATCATTATCAGAAAAGAGACCTACCTTCAGAATATTAACTTTTAATTGGACAAGAAACAACTAAAGATATTAAGGAGAGATGCTGAATCTATAAAGAAAAGCAGATATGCACAACAACAAGTGAGAAGATGATACTATCAGAATATTGTGAACTATTTCAAGCACTATTTAACTAATAGGAAGGCAAATACCAGCTGCTAGAGTATAATAAACACAATTATAAGATACCTCTTAAAGAAGGAAAGAGACTAACATGTAATCAGATCTACAGGATAATAGAAGCTGAATCATACACCTTAAAGGAATACATCCATACTAAATTAGCTAAAGGCATGATTTAACCATTAAAATCATCTGCAGGACATAGAGTGATATGGATATTAAAAAAAGATAGCATATTAAGATTATATATTAATTACTGACCACTTAACACAATTACTAATAAGGATAAATACCTACTACTATTGATTATAGAGATCTAGGATAAGGTGAAAGGATCATAATAATTTATTAAGCTTGATATATAAGACACCTATAACTAGATTTACATTATAAAAGGTAAAGAATGGAAGACTATATTTAGAACATAGTATGAGCACTATAAATATATAATTATATTATTTAGGCTTACTAATGTATCTGTAATATTTTAGAGATATATTAATAAGGAAGTACTAGGATGAGTTGATAATACATTTATGATTGCATACCTTAATAATATCCTTATCTTCTCTAACATATGGGAAGAACATGTTCAGCATATATTATAAGTCTTAAAAGTAATATAAGATGCAAAACTGAAGCTCAAATTAATAAAATGCCAGTTCCACATCTAAGACACTAAGTTTCTTAGATATCAGATCACCTTAGAAGGCATCCATATGGATCCAGTTAAGATACAGATAATCTTAGAATGGCTAGTACCAACAAATATTAAAGAAGTATAGTTATTTATGGGATTGGTGAACTACTATTAAGGATATATTAATTAATATTTATAGAGGATGACTGACATTACTAACCTACTAAAAGGAAATCAAGAATTTAAATGGAAATAAGCACAGCAAGATGTATTTAAGAATATAAAGAGGAAAGTTATAGAAGCACTAATCCTAAGGCCATAAAATCCAGAAAAGAAACATATTATAGAAATTAATGCATCTGACTATATTATTAGAATGAGACTCATACAGACAGGCAATAATAGAAAGCCACAATCTATTACATTCTACTCTAGGAAAATGACACCTGCAGAACTAAATTGTGATATTCATAATAAAGAGTTACTTACAATTGTGATAGTATTTAAAGTATGAAGAGTATATCTAGATGGGGCATAATACCCAATAATTATTAAAATAGATTACAAAAACCTGACCTACTTCACAGTAATGAAAGAACTCATAAGATGATAAGCTAGGTGGGCAGAAACACTATCATAATACAATTTTAAAATCTAATACTGCAAAGGGACTAAGAATAGTTAAGTGTTACAAACCTAACAGATAAGGGACAATGACAGCCTACAGAAAAAGGACACTAATACAAACCAAATGATATAGAAGGGACAAGCAGGTCACATGACTAGAAGACTTGGCATTGGTATAAGGCTTGGCATTGGTATACAGGTTTATACTTGAGTATATAGTATATTGAAGTATACAGGGTTATACTCTAAGACAGGATTATACCTAATATCAGGATTGGATATATAAGGATGCTCATTACTACCTATATATTTAGTTTTAGTTCTTCATGCTTATTATTAGAATGTTACTTAAAGTATAACTTAGGACTATATTTGATTTACTAGAACTTCTATAATAACTAGCTCTTACCCAGCTAGTTAGCCTTACTCTTCTAACTGTACCACTTCAAATAAGAAAGGATTATTGATTATAGGGATGTCAGAATGGTGCATAATACATATAATAAGACAGTCATACATAATTAAGAGGGCTTAGAGATTACAGGTCAGAGTTAACTAAATATCAAGTCTAATAGCATACAGGTTATTAGAAGCCTAGGATATAACACAATAAACATTTAACTAAATTAAATTTTAGTTGACTATTTACTTCAACACTTCACTATGCTCCTCAATAATGAACCACATCAATACTATGTTACAGATATCATAAACTGGATATGTGCTTACAGCCAGGAAGCTGGATGGGATAATTAATTAGTTGCAAGAGCAGATCATGACATTAGAGGCATGAGCTAGTATTCAGGAAATGAAGCTGAAGAAATCTAAACCTTTTAATAGAACCTAATCAAAGCTTTAAGGATTTCTTACACAAATAGATTAGTACTTAAGGATGGAATAATACTACCTAACAACAAAGACTAACAAGATCCTATTTATATCCATATACCTCATAGGACCAGTATTTAATTAGTTTAAACTAATGCTAAAAGACTATATTCAGAATGAGACCATTACCAATCAGGACCCTGAGATACAAGAGGTCTTTAAGAATTATACAGAATTCCACTACCAATTAGAATAGATATTCAGAGACATTAATAAGTTATAAAATGTGGAGAGACAACTAGAGCAGCTTTAATAGAATGGATTAATAGTAAGTTACACTTCACAATTCTTGCAAATCATTTCATGCCTAGACTGGGATGATGATGCTTATATTCACTATTTTAAATAAGAATTAAAGCTAGAACTTATAGAAAAGCTACTATAGCAAGATAGGCTAGAGGACCTATATAAGTACATCATTATTACAGTCAAGATTGATAACTGCCTTTATGATTTTGAGTAGCAGAAGAAGAACTATAGATAGATAAGTACTACATTAAGAAGAGAGAACCACTATTAAGGAAATAATAGGAGGCAAGTGCAACTAAATAGTTAAGGATATAAAGATCCATATAGACTAAGGCTAATAGATTTAGATGCTACACACAAATAACAGCTAAGATAGAGACATCTAATAAAAGAGGTTGAGTGCTTTAACTACTAAAAGAAAGGGTATATGGCTAGTATGTGCCTATAGAGGGGCAATAGATAACAACTATAAGCAATTAGAAAAGACTTATTAAAGTATTATTACACAGTAGGAGAAGGACTGCCAATATTAATATATATAGAATATGGGTATAAAAACAGTAAGATCATATCAAACTTAATAGACAGTCATATAATGCCTACTTAACAAGATGCTAGTAAGGAAGACAAACAAGATATCTAGAACAGAATGTAAGATAAAGAAATAAAAAGGCTTATTATAGAAGTTAATAAAATGATTGCCAGCTGGAAGAATATCAATAGTAATAACAAAGAATTTCTAGAAGTCCAATAGGACAAGAACATATAATAGGATAAGATCCAGATAGAGGCAATAGATAAGCTAGAAAAACTAAAGGAAGAGGCTAGTAAGTCTAGAAGTAAAACATAAATGCCTAGAATATATCCTAAAGAAAAAGAGAGACAAAATCCTAATAATGATATTAGAATGACAATCTGAGATATATGCCCTTACAACTAAAGGGGGTGCATATGTATGTGCTACTAACAATATCTAGATTATGGTAAAATACATTAGATTGTATGCTATAAGGATGATTGCTTAATATACCTTAGTAGAAAAGAGGGAAGCAATTACTTACTAAAAAAGAAGTATCATAAACATTCACCTAATTAGGGAATCATACTAGCCACAACTAAGCAAAGATTACATTTTAAGCTAAAGGCAAGAGTGGTAGGACAATAGGCCTAAATAATAATCAACTTAGGTGCTATAAGCAACTTTATGAATCTAATCTTTCAGAAATGACTGGACCTAGACAAAATAAGAAAGGCATAATCATAAATGCTATAAGGCCTTAATGGAGAGATGCTTTATTAGCTTAAATTTAAAATTAGACTACTTATAGTTGTGATTTGTGACTATATCAAACAACTTAATTTTGATATTGCTAAACTTAGAGGATATGAGGTAGTTCTAGGGATACCTTAGCTTAAAAGACATAACCCAGCAATTAACTAGAAGACAAATAAAATTCAGTTTATATGCAACTATATGAGAAGAGACTTAGTCAGATAGGAAGCAAGTACTCATAATTAATCAGTAAACAGACACCAAGTTAAAGAGCCTAAAACAAACTACAGTATACTAATTATAAAGCTAAAAATAGATACAACCCCCTCAATAAAGAAATAAGTTGATTGAGGATACCACTATTAGGAAAGAGATTTACCTTTAGAATATTAACTTCTAACTAGATAGGAAACAACTCAAGATATTAAAAAGAGATGTTAGTTCTATAAAGAGAAATAGATATATACTGTAATTAATAAGTAACTAATACTACCAGATTACTACAAACCATTTTAAGAACTATTTAAATAGTCAAAAGAATATCAGCTACTAGAATATAGTAGATACAACCATAAGATATCCCTTAAGAAAGGGAAGAGACTGACATGCAATCAGATCTATAGAATGATAGAATAAGAATTATAAATGCTAAAAGACTATATTTAAACAGAACTAATAAAAGGAATAATCTAATCATCACAATTATCAGCTAGACATAGAGTACTATAGGTATTAAAGAAAGATAGAATACTAAGACTATGCATCAACTACAGACCAACTAATATAATAACTATTAAAGATAAATACCTGCTATTATTAATTACTAAAATCCAGGATAAAGTAAAAGGATTACAATAATTTATAAAGCTTAATATGTGAGATGCCTATAATCAGATCTATATTATGAAAGACAAAGAATGGAAAACTATATTTAGAATATAATATAGATACTATAAGTACATTATTATACTATTTAGACTCACTAATGTGCCAGTAACATTCCAGAAGTTTATAAATAAGAAGATACTTAATAAAGTCAATAATACATTTATTATTACCTACCTTAATAATATTCTTATCTTTTCTGACATCTTAAAAAAACATGTGAAGTATGTGCTATAAGTTTTAAAGGTAGTACAAAATGCTAAACTAAAGCTGAAGTGGACAAAATATCAATTCCATATCTAAGACACTAAGTTTCTTAGGCATTAAATTACTTTAGAAGGCATTTATATGGACTTAGTCAAAGTATAGATAATCCTAAAGTAGCCAGTACTAACAAACATTAAGGAAATATAATAATTTATAGGATTTATAAACTACTACTAAAGATACATCAACTAATATTTATATTAAATAATGGAGATTACCAACCTATTAAAAGGAATATAAGAATTCTAATGGGGACCAGCCTAGCAGCACAACTTCAAAATAATTAAAAAAAAAGTTGTGGAAGTATTAGTTATGAAACTACAGAACCTAGATAAAGAATATATTATTAAAGCAGATACCTCTGACTATGCTATTAGCATAAGATTGATATAGATTAGAGATAATAGAAAGTTACAGCCTATTATATTCTACTTAAGGAAAATGATACCTGCAGAACTAAACTATAATATCTATAATAAAGAGTTACTTACAATTATGACCACATTTAAAGTATGGAGAGTCTATCTAGATAGAGTAAAATATCTAATAATTGTTAAAATAGACCACAAGAATCTGATATACTTTATAATAATAAAAGAGCTTATAAGAAGATAAGCCAGATGGGCAGAGACACTTTTATAGTATAACTTTAAGATTCAGCACTATAAAGGAACTAAAAATAGTTAGACAGATGTACTTAATAGAAAATTAGATTATAAGATATATAGAAACCTGCTATTACCAGCACTATTAACCACTAATAATAAGAATAACCTCATATATAATCACTAAATACTCACAGCAACTAATGAAGACCCAATTATTAATGCAATTCAAATAGCAACACAAACCAACCCATTATAGAGAATGATTTAACAATTAACTGCATCAAACTATGTTATTAATAATGATGGGCTTATCTATTTTTATAGGTTACTCTACATATCAGAAAGCTTGCATATAGATGTAATATAAGTACACTATAATAACCTAATAAGAGGACATTTCAGAATAGAAAAAATAGTAGAATAGATTGCCAAAAACTACTATTTCCTAAATATGTAACAAAAGGTATAGCAGTATATTGCAAATTATAATACTTATCTTTAAGACAAGCTAATATAACATAAGCTATATAGACTATTACAACATTCAGAGACATCAATGCAACCATAATAATGAATTATAATAGATTTTATTATTAAGTTACCTATCTTGCAAGGAAATGACATAATTATGGTGGCAATAGACAAATTGATCAAATATATCTACCTTATACTAATAATAGAATGCATTAATATAGCCAACATAGCATACCTATTCCTTAAACATATTATTTTACATTATAGAGTGTTAGAACATATCATTTTAGATCAAGATAAGCTGTTTATATCAAAGTTTTGGAACATGCTTACCAACCTTATAGGAATTGACCATCACCTAACTACAGCATACTATCTATAAGCAAATAGGCAGACTAAATAGACAAATCAGACTATTAAGCATTATTTAAGGCATTATATAAATTACTAACAAGATAATTAGAAGCTATATCTCCCACTCACCTAATTTGCATTCAATAATGCCATGTATTCAAGCATAAGAGAAATATTATTTTTTATAAACTATAACTACAATCTGTAGTTAGTTGGTGAGCTAAGACTTGTTAATATACTAGCAGAACAAACATCAACTATATTATAGTATATTACTTAACTACATCACCAACTTTTAAATGATTTAGACTTTATAAACCTTTATATGTTATAACACTATAATTTGTAGCATAAGGACATACTACAGTTAAAAGAGAGGGGAAAAGTATTCCTCATTATATAAAACATCAAAACAAAATAACCAAGTAAGAAATTGGACCATTAGAAATTAGGACCATTCAAAATTAAATAACAAGTCAGACTAATAAACTATAAACTTAAATTATTAGACAGCATGAACCAGATATACCTGATATTTCATATTTTATTATTGGAACCAGTGCCTGAGCACATCCAAATAGATGAAGACATTAAAATTGAAGAAGCAGATAATAAATATAAAGTTGAGGAAATACTAGATATTAAAAGAATCAGAGGAAAACCATACTATTTAATAAAATGGGAAGGATATCCTACATCAGAAAACACTTAAAAACCTATCAATTATTTGATGAACTGCTAGCACCAGCTTCAGGACTTCTACTAATAAACCAATTAAAATCCATCTAGAATGTTAGTGAATTAGGAGAAGGCATAGGAGCCTCTATAGACATAATAAGTTATTTTAATCTTTCTTGCTTTAGGACTAGCTAATCCAACTCTATAAGCTCTTTAGAGAAAGGAGGGTTCTCCTTATCCATTTATTCCATTATAGAAGAATCATGACTCAATATTTTCAAACCACACAACTCTAGGAAATCCTTTTATTTTTCCAAATGGGAGAGTTTAGCTATTATAATAGTAACCACCTTCTACTAATAATACATCTCTTATGCTAATTAATCACATTCACAATTCAACTATTTCCACTCATTCTCACTATAAAACTTATGCACATATTTTTAACCACAACAAGTGCACTCCACACAATTCTTTATTTTTACATTCATAACATACTTAAAATTATTTTATACACACTACTTACAGAAGACAGGAGTTTCAGAACTATCCTACAATATTTTATTATACTATTAAAGCCAACTAATCATGTGCTTAGATGATATAACACAATATTTTTCAGAATGAAGTTTTGTCTAATATAAAATACAGAAAACACTCACTATTTATTATCAGAGGCAACAATCCTGGAAGAGAAAAGTGATATTATAAACCTAATAGATAAGGGACAATAATAGCCTATGGAAAAAGGATGTTAATACAAACTAAATAATATAGAAAGGATAAGCAGATTATATGACTAGAAGACTTAGTATTGGTATAAGACTTAGCATTAATATATAGGTTTATACTTAAGTATATAGTATACTGAAGTATACAGGATTATACTTCAGGATAGGGTTATACCTAATATTAGGATTGGATATATAAGGATGCTTATTGCTACCTATATATTTAGTTTTAGTTCTTTATGCTTATTATCAGAATATTACTTGAAGTATAACTTGGGACTATATTTGATTTATTAGAACTTCTATAACAACTAGCTCTCACCCAGCTAGTTGGCCTTACTCTTCCAACCATACCACTTCAAGTGAGAAAGGATTGTTGACCATAGGAACATTAGGATGGCATATAATACATACAACAAGACAGCTATGCATAGCCAAAAGGGCTTAGAGATTGCAGGTCAGAGTCAACCAAATACTAAGTCTAACAGCATACAGGTCACCAGAAGCCCAGGGCATAACATTAAGTAGATATGTTTAACTAATGACTAGACTATAAAATATATAGAAACCCACTATCACCAGCACTGCTAACTACAGATAAGGGAAACAACCTTATATATAATCACTAAATATTAGCTGCAACTAATGAAGATCTAATTATTAATACAATTTGTATAACAATACAGACAGACCCACTATAAGAAATAATTTAATAATTAACTATACTAAACTATATTATTAATGATGATGGATTTATCTATTTTTATAGACTACTTTATGTACTAGAAAGCTTGCACATTAATATAATATAAGCCCATCATAATAATCCAATCAGAGGACATTTTGGAATAGAGAAAATTATAGAATAAATCACTAGGAACTACTATTTCCCAAATATGTAATATAAAGTATAGCAGTACATCACTAATTATGATACCTACCTATAAGATAAGCTAATAAGATATAAACCCTATAGACTATTACAGCATCCAGAAATATTGACAAAATCATAATAATGAATTACAATTAATTTTATCACAAAACTATTAATATTATAGGAATAAGACATGATTATAATAGCTACTAATAGACTAACTAAGTATATTCATCTTATACTAATAATAGAATATATTAACACTACAGACATAGCATACTTATTTCTTAAATATATTATTATACACCATAAAATACTAGAACACATTACTTTAGATAGAGATAAGCTATTTACATTAAAGTTTTGGAACATATTTATAAATATTATGGGAATCAATCACTACTTAATTATAGCATACCACCCACAAGCAAATAGATAGACTAAATAAATGAATTAGACTATTAAGCATTATTTAAGACACTATATAAACTACTAATAAGATGATTAGAAATCTTATCTTTCACTTACTTAATTCACCTATAATAATGCCATGCATTCAAATATAAGAGAAACACCATTTTTCATAAACTATAGCTATAACCTGCAGTTAGTTGATAAGCCTAGACTTATTAATATATCAGCTAAATAAGCATCTATTATACTTTAGCATATTACTTAGTTACATCACCAACTTTCTAACAATTTAGATTTTGTGAATCTTCACATATCACAATACTATAATTCACAATACAAGAATGCACCACAACTAAAAGAGGGGGAAAAAGCATTCCTCATTATATAAAATATCAAAATGAAATAACTAAGTAAGAAATTAGACCATTAGAAGTTAGGACTATTTAAAATCAGATACAAAATTAGACTAGTTAATTTTGAACTCCAACTACTAATAAGCATAAGTAGGATACATCTAATATTCCATATCTTACTATTAGAATCAGTACTAGAATACATTCAACTAGACAATAACATTAAAATCAAGGAATTAGATAATGAGTATGAAGTTGAAAAGATACTAGACATCAAGAAAGTTAGAGGGAAATCATATTACTTAATGAAATGAGAAGGATATCCTACATCAGAAAACACTTAAGAACCTATCAACCATTTAATAAACTGCCAGCACCAGCTCTAGGACTTCCATTAATAAATTGATCAAAATCTGCCTAGAATGTCAGTAAATTAAGTAAAGGGATTAGAACCTCTATAGATGCAGCAAGTTATTTTGATTTTTCTTGCTTTAAGATTAACTAATTAAACTCTGTCAGCTTCTCTTTATTAGAAGGATCTTCTTCATCCATTACTGTAAGCAAATTTGAGTCATGTTCACTCATCTTTATATGATGATGTTTAAGGTACTAATGCATCTTAAATAATTAAGTAACCTTAGCTGACAAATGAGCCTGCTCCTTTAGAATAATAGCCAGATCCTGCCATATCTAATTGCATTCATACTCAACCTTTTTCCACTTATTTTCACTATGAAACTCATAAATGTATTTTTAACCACTTTTTGTATATGCTGCACAATTCTTATTCTTCAAATCCATAACATAATGATAATCATTCCACTAACAGAAGGAATAAGTGACCTTACACTCAGCACTATTTTTCAATATTTCATTATACTATTAAAATTGATTAGTCATGTACTTTGATGACATGACATAACATTTTTAGAAGATGGTTTTGTCTAATATAGAACTAAGGGAACACAGAGAACACTCACTACTTATTATTAAGGGCAACAATCCTAGGAGGGGGGATGATGTTATGAACCTAACAGATAAGGGATAATGTCAGCCTACAGAAAGGACTATGCTAATGCAAGCTATGTAATATAAAGAAGACAAACAGGTTATGTGACCTAGAAGCTTAGCATTAGTATGAATATACTAATAGTAGGGTTATACCAATAGTAGGGTCATACTAATGATAGGATATACTTAGGTAGGGATTATACTTGAATACTGCTGATCACTATCATACCCATACAGAAGGGTTAGGTATATAAGGATGTTCATTTCCATTTATGTATTTAGTTTTAGTTCTTCATGCTCTTTAACTATAAGTTACTTAAAGTATAGCTTGGGACTATATTTGATTTATTAGAACTTCTATAACAACTAGTTGTTACGAACCTAACAGGAGGAGGAACAATGAGGACCTATCAGACAGACAAGGATGACATATGTGGAAAAGTACAACTGCAAGTCATGTGACCAGAAGGTCCCAAATGCCAAGGACTGAATAGTCCCAGAGGGGACCACCAGAATAGTCCCAGTTGGGATCAGAGGCAATAGTCCCAGAAGGGACCACTGAGGGGAAGTAAGATGAGACTACACCTAATAAGATAGAAGAATATATAAGGACACTCATTCCCATTATGTATCTAGTTTTAGTTCTTTATGCTTATTACAGTTATGTTACTTGAAGTATAACTTGGGAAAATATTCAATTTGTTAGAACTTCCATAATAACTAGTTCTAACCTAACTAGTTGGCCTTACTCTTCTGACTGTACTACTTTGAGTGTAAGAAAGGATTGTCAACCATAGGGATGCTAGGACAGCACATAGTGCATATAATAGGACAGCTATGCATAGCCAAGAGGGCTTAGAGTTTGCAAGTAAGAGTCAACTAAATACCAAGTCTAATAGTGTACAGGTCATAGGAAGCCTAGGGTGTAACATAATAAGCACTATCAATATAAGTTGAATTTCAGTTGACTATTTCTGCAAGTATTATCAATAATATATTTCAATCACTCCACCTGACAACAAACCATGTCAACACAAGGAGGAAGTTAAGTTGGGGGAGGCTGAGTCTGATAGCAGGCACCACCCACCTCTGCTAAAGAATTGATGGGGATAATCAGCCAGCTACAGAATTATATCAGAGTCCTAAAAGAGTGAGCTGACTCTGCTGAATCATAAGCAAGTATGAAAGCAGTAAAGATCTGCCCACTAAAACTATTTAATGGGACCTAAACCAAGCTTTAAGGATTCCTTACTTAACTGGACCAGTATCTGCACATTAAATGAAAATGGATCACTACTGATGCTGATAAGGTGTTATTTGCCTCAACCTACCTCACAGGAGCAGCATTCAATTGGTTTAAACCTGTAGTAAGGGAATACACTGCATTTAAAGATAAAGGGTAGAGTGAGAGTATAAAGAAAATCTTTATAAGCTATGATGAGTTCAAAAGGCAGCTTGAGAGAATGTTTAGAGATTTGGATGAGATCCAAAATGCAGAAAGGGAACTGGACCAATTAAAGTAGACAGGATCTGTGGCTAGCATGACATCCTGTTTCCTACAGATCATCATGCACCTTAACAATGTTGAAGATGCCTACCTTCACAACTTTGAGAAGAAGCTGAAGCCTGAGGTACAAGAGAAACTGTTATGGCAAGATAGGCCAAAGAAGTTACAAGACTACATTGTAATGGTAGTAAAGATTGACAATCAACTATACAACTTCTGCAGAAGAATAAACAGGTGGACAAGTGCACCACCATAATGAAGCAATAAGTATTGACCTAATAATAAAAGGCTAGCACAACCACAAAGTGCAGGATATTAAGACCCATAAGGGCTGAAACTAATGGACCTAGATGCAACAAATAAGCAAAAGAGACTGAAATGCTTAATGAAGGAGATCAAGTATTTTAATTGCTGGAAGAAAGGGTATATGGTGAGTGCATGCCTACAGAAGGGCAACAAGTAACAGTTATGAGCAATAAGAGAAGAGTTGCTAGAGCACTACTATATAGCAGGAGAGGGACCTCCAACACCAGCATACACTAAATATAAATATGAAAGCAGCAAAATTGTGTTGAACTCAATAGATAGTCACATAATGCCTGTATGGCAGGATGCCAGTAAGGAAGATAAGCAAGACACCTAAGAGAGAGTGCAAGATGAAGAAATGAAAAGACTTATTGCAGAAGCTAATGAGATGATAGTGAGCTGGAAGGACATCAATAGCAGCAATGATGAATTTCTAGAAGTTCAATAGGACAGGAACATATAATGGGATGAGACTCAGGCTAAGGCAATGAATAAGCTGAAGAAACTGAAGAAAGTGGCCTGAGAGCCCAAAAGAGGAATACAAATGCCTGGAACATACCCTGAAGAGAGAGAGAAATAAAAACCTGATGATGACATTAGAATGGCAATCTGAGACATGTGCCCTTACAACCAAAGGGGGTGTACATACATATGCTACCAACAATATCCAGATCATAGTAAGATGCATTGGACTGCATACTATAAGGATGATTGCTTAATACATCTTAGTGGAAAAGAGGGGAGCAATTATTTGCTAAAAAAGAAGTGCCATAAATATTCACCTAATTAGGGAACCATGCTAGCTGCAACTGAGTGAGGACTATATTTTAAGCTAAAGACAAGAGTGGCAGGACAGCAGGCCTAAGTGATGATTAACTTAGGTGTTACAGAAAACTTTATGAATCCAACCTTTCAGAAATGACTGGACCTTAATAGAATAAGAAAGGCACAACCACAAATGCTATAAGGCCTCAATAGAGAATGCTCCACTAGCTTGAATTTAAAACCAGACTACTTACAGTTATGATTTATGACCATATTGAACAACTTAACTTTGATATTGCTAAACTTGGAGGATATAAGGTAGTCTTAGGGATACCTTAGCTTAGGAGACATAACCCAGTAATAGACTGGAAGACAAATAAGATTCAGTTTATATGTGACTGTATGAGAAGAGACTTAGCCAAACAGGAGGTAAGTACTTGAGACCAACTAATAAACAGATACTAAGTTAAAGAGCCTAGGGCAGGCTGTAATGTACTAACTATAAAGCTGAAAACAGACACAACCCTTTCAATAAAGAAACAAGTTGATTGAGGACACCACTACAAGAAAAGAGATTTACCTTTGGAATATTGACTTCTAACTGGATGAGAAACAATCTAAGACATTAAGGAAAGATGCCAGACCTATAAAGAGAAGCAAATATGTGCTATAATAAGTGAGCAACTAATACTGTCAGATTATTGCAAACCATTTTAAGGACTATTTAAATAGTTAATGGAGTATCAGCTACTAGAATATGGCAAATATGACCATAAGATACTCCTTAAGGAAGGGAAGAGACTAACATGCAACCAGATCTATAGAATGACAGAAAGAGAATTAAAAATATTAAAGGAGTACATCTAGACAGAACTGATAAAGGACATAATCTAACCCTCAAAGTCACCTACTAGACATGGAGTACTATGGGTACCAAAGAAAGATGGTATAGAAAGGCCATGCATTAACTATAGACCAACTAATGTGATAACTATTAAAGACAAGTACCTGCTACTATTAATTATAGAAATCCAGAACAAGGTGAAAGGATTATAATAGTTTATAAAACTTAATGTGTGAGATATATATAATCAGATTTGCATTACTAGAAGTGAAGAGTGGAAGACTGCATTTAGGATGCAGTATGGATACTATAAGTATACTATTATGCCATTTAGACTTACTAATGTGCCAGCAACATTCCAGAGGTTTATAAATAAGGAGATACTCAAAAAGGTTAATAATACATTCATCATTGCATACCTTAATGATATCCTTATCTTCTCTGACACCTTGGAAGAACATGTGAAGCATGTGCCACAAGTCTTGAAAGCAATACAAGATATAAAACTGAAGTTAAAGTGGATAAAATGCTAGTTCTATGTCCAAGACACTGAGTTTCTTAGATACTAGATCACTTCAGAAGGCATCCACATGGACCTGGTAAAGGTGCAAGCAATTTTAGACTGGCCAGTACTAAGGAACATCAAAGAAGTACAATCATTTATGAGATTCATGAACTACTACCTGTTATGCCCTGGGCTTCTGGTGACCTGTATGCTGTTAGACTTGGTATTTAGTTGACTCTGACCTGCAATCTCTAAGCCCTCTTGGCTATGCATGACTATCCTATTATATGCACTACATGCTGTCCTAACATCCCTATGATCAACAATCCTTTCTCACTTAAAGTAGTATGGTTGGAAGAGTAAGGCCAACTAGCTGGGTGAGAGCTAGTTATTATAGAAGTTCTAATAAATTAAATATAGTCCTAAATTATACTTCAAGTAACATTCTGATAATAAGCATAAAGAACTAAAACTAAACATATAGGCAGTAATGAGTGTCCTTATATATTCAATCCTAATATTAGGTATAACCCTATCTTGAAGTATAACCCTGTATACTTTAGTATACTATATACTCAAGTATAAATCTGTATATCAATGCCAAGCCTTATACTAATATTAAGTCTTCTAGTTATATGACCTACTTGTCTTTTCTATATTATTTGGTTTATATTAGCATTCTTTTTCCATAGGCTATTATTATCCCTTATCTATTAGGTTTATAATATCACTCCCCTCTTTCAGGATTGTCACCCCTAATAATAAATAGTGAGTGTTTCTTATGTTTTATATTAGACAAAACTTCCTCCTAAAAAATATTGCATTATGTCATCTAAGCACATAACTAATCAGCTTTAATAGTATAATAAAATATTATAAGGTGGTTCTAAAACTCCTATCCTCTATAAGTAGTGTGTATAAAATAATTTTAAGTGCATCATGAATGCAAAAATAAAGAATTGTGTAGAGTGCACTCATTGTGGTTAAAAATGTATATATGAGTTTCACAGCAAGAATGAGTAGAAATAGTTGGATTGTAAATATAATTGATTAGCATAAGAGGTACATCATTAATAGGAGGCAGTTATTGCTGCAATAACTAAACTCTCCCATTTAGAAAAATAAAAGGATTTCCTAGAGTTGCATAATTTAAAAATATTGAGTCATGATTCTTCTATAATGGAACAAATAGATAAGAAGAACCCTCCTTCCTCTAAAAAGCTTGTAGAGTTGGATTAGCTAGTCCTAGAATAAGAAAGGTTAAAATAACTTATTATATTTATAGAGGCTCCTATGCCTTCTCCTAATTCACTAACATTCTAGGTGGATTTTGATTAGTTTATTAGTAGAAGTCCTGAAGCTGATGCTAGCAGTTCATTAAATAGTTAATAAGTTTTTAGATATTTTCTGATATAGGATATCCTTCCCATTTCACTAAATAGTATAGTTTTCCTCTAATTCTTTTGATATCTAGTATTTCCTTAATTTCATATTTATTGTCTGCTTCTTTAATTTTAATATCTTTATCTATTTGGATGTGCTTAGGTGCTGGTTCCAATAATAAAATATAAAATATTAGGTGTATCTGGTTCATGCTGTCTAGCAATTTGAGTTTATAGTTTATTAGTCTGATTTGTTATTTAATTTTGAACAGTCCTAATTTCTGGTAGTCTAATTTCTTACTTAATTATTTTGTTTTGATGTTTTATATAATAAGGAATACTTTTCCCTCCTCTTTTAACTGCAGTGCATCCTTATGCTGTAAATTATAGTATTATGATATGTGAAGGTTCACAAAGTCCAAATTATTTAAAAGTTAGTAATGTAGCTGAATAATATACTATAATATAGTTAATACTTATTTTGCTGATATGTTAATAAGTCTCAGCTCACCAACTAATTATGGGTTGTAGTTATAGTTTATAAAAAATAGCATTTCTCCTATATTTGAATGCATGACATTATTGAATACAAATTAGGTAAGTGAAAGATATGGCTTCCAATCATCTTATTAGTAATTTATATAATGCCTTAGGTAATGTTTAATAGTCTGATTTATCCATTCAGTCTGCCTATTTGCTTATGGATGGTATGCTATAGTTAGATAATGGTCAATTCCTATAAGGTTGGTAAGTGTGTTCTAAAACTTTGATGTAAATAGCTTGTCTCAATCTAAAATAATATGTTCTAGCACTTTATAGTGTAAAATAATATGTTTAAGGAATAGATATGCTATGTCAGCTACATTAATGCATTCTATTATTAGTATAAGGTGGATATATTTAGTTAATTTGTCTATTACCATCATAATTATATTATTTTCTTGTAAGACAGGTAACTTGATAATAAAATCCACTATAATTTATTATTATAGTCATGTTGGTGTCTCTAGGTATTATAATAGTCCATATAGCTTGTGTTATATTAACTTATCTTAAAGATAAGTATTACAATTTATAATGTACTGCTGTACCTTTCATTATATGTTTGAGAAATAGTAGTTTCTGATAATCTATTCTGCCATTTTTTCTATTCTAAAATGTCCTCTTATTGGGTTATTATGGTGTACTTATATCATATCTATGCACAAGCTTTTCAGTACATAGAGTAACCTATAAAAATAGATAAGCTCATCATCATCAATAACATAATTTGATATAGTTAATTATTGAATCATCCCCTATAACAGATCAGTTTGTATTACTATTTAAATTACATTAATAATTAGGTCTTTATTGGTTGCTGTAAGTATTTGGTAATTATATATAAGATTACCCTTATCATCAGTGGTTAATAGTACTGATAATAGCAGATTTTTATATATTTTATAATCTGATCTTCTGTTAAGTGCATCTACCTAATCATTTTCAGTTTCTTTATAGTACTGAATCTTGAAGTTATACTATAAAAGCATCTCTGCCCATCTGGCTTGTCTTCTTGTAAGCTCTTTTATTGTTGTAAAGTATGTCAGATTCTTATGGTCTATTTTAATAATCATTAGGTATTTTACTCTATCTAGATAGACTCTCCATACTTTAAATGCAGTCACAATTGCAAGTAACTTTTTATTATAAATATTATAGTTTAGTTCTGCAGGCATCATTTTCCTTAAGTAAAATATAATAGGCTGTAACTTTCTATTATCTCTAATCTGTATCAATCTTATACTAATAGTATAGTTAGAGGTGTCTGCTTTAATAGTGTATTCTTTATCTAGATTTTATGGTTTTATAATTAGTGCTTCCATAACTTTCTTTTTAATCATTTTAAAGTTATGCTGCTAGGCTGGTCCCCATTAGAATTCTTATATTCCTTTTAATAGGTTGGTAATCTCCATTATTTAATATAAATATCAGTTAATGTATTCTTAGTAATAGTTTATGAATCCCACAAATTATTATACTTTCTTGATGTTTGTTGATATTGGCTATTCTAGGATTGCCTATACTTTGATTAGATTCATATAAATGCTTTCTAAAGTAATTTAGTGCCTAAGAAACTTAGTATCTTAGATATGGAATTAGCATTTTATCTATTTCAGCTTTAGTTTGACATTTTGTACTATCTTTAAAACTTATGGCACATGCTTCACATGTTCTTTCAAAGTGTCAGAAAAGATAAGAATGTTATTAAGGTAGGTAATAACAAACATAT
Source organism: Byssochlamys sp. BYSS01 (assembly GCA_002242795.1). Taxonomy (NCBI): domain Eukaryota; kingdom Fungi; phylum Ascomycota; class Eurotiomycetes; order Eurotiales; family Thermoascaceae; genus Paecilomyces; species Byssochlamys sp. BYSS01. Next base: position 258,970 of record NIXA01000035.1, read on the forward strand.
TATTAACTTTATTAAGTATCTCCTTATTCATAAACCTCTAGAATGTTGTTGGCACATTAGTGAGTCTAAATAGTATAATAGTGTACTTATAATATCTGTATTATATTCTAAATATAGTTTTCCATTCTTCACCTTTTATAATATGGATCTAATTATAGGTGTCTTACACATCAAATTTTATAAATTATTATGATCCTTTCATTTTGTCCTGGATTTTGACAATTAATAGTAGTAGGTACTTATCTTTAATAGTTATTATATTAGTTGATCTGTAGTTGATGCATAGTCTTAGTATTCCATCTTTCTTTAATACTTATAGTACTCTGTATCTAGCTAGTGATTATGATAGTTAGATTATTCCTTTTATTAGTTCTGTTTAAATGTAGTCTTTTAGCATCTATAATTCTTATTTTATCATTCTGTAGATCTGATTGCACATTAGTCTCTTCTCTTTTTTAAGGGGTATCTTATGGTTGTATCTGCTATATTCTAATAGCTGATATTCTTTTGACTATTTAAACAGTTCTCAAAATGGTTTGTAATAGTCTAATAGTATTAATTGCTTGCTGGTTACAGCACATATCTGTTTCTCTTTATAGAACTAACATCTCTCCTTAATATCTTGAATCATTTCCTATCTGATTAGGAGTTGATATTCTGGAGGTAAATCTCTTTCCTAATAATGGTATCCTCAATCAACTTATTTCTTTATTAAGGGGGTTGTGTCTGTCTTTAGCTTTATAGCTAGTATACTATAGTCTATTCTAGGCTCTTCAACTTAATGCCTATTTACTGATTAGTTATGAGTATTTGTCTCCTATCTGGCTAAGTCTCTTCTTATATAGTCACATACAAACTAAATTTTGTTTGTCTTTTAGTTAATTGCTGGGTTATGTCTCCTAAGCCAAGGTATTCCCAAAACTACCTCATATCCTCTAAGTTCAGCAATATCAAAATTAAGTTGTTTAATATGGTTATGGATCATAACTATAAGTAGTCCAGTTTTAAATTTAAGCTAGTAGAGCATCTCTCTATTAAGGCCTTATAGTATTTATAGTTATGCCTTTCTTATTCTATCTAGGTCCAGTCATTTCTGAAAGGTTGAATCCATAAAATTACCTATAACACCTAAGTCAATTATTATTTAGGCCTATTGTCCTGCCACTCTTACCTTTAGCTTAAAATATAATCCTCACTTAGTTGTGGCTAGTATGATTCTCTAATTAGGTAAATATTTATAGTGCTTCTTTTTTGATAAATAATTGCTTCCCTCTTTTCTACTAAGGTGTATCAAGCAATCATCCTTATAGCATATAGTCTAATGTATTTTATCATAATCTAAATATTGTTAGTAGCACATGCATGTGCACCCTCTTTAATTATAAGAACACATATCTCAGATTGCTATTCTGATATCATTATCAGGATTTTGTCTCTCTTTTTCTTTAGGATATGTTTTAGGCATTTATATTTCACTTTTAGGCTTACTAGTCTCTTCCTTCAGTTTTTCTAGCTTATCCATTACCTCTATCTAGGTCTCATCCTATTATACATCCTTATCCTACTGGACTTTTAGAAATTCCTTATTATTGCTGCTGATGTTCTTCTAGCTGGTAATCATTTTATTAGCTTCTATAATAAGCCTCTTTATTTCTTTATTTTATGTCCTATTCTAGATATCTTATTCATCTTTCTTGCTGACATCCTGCTAAGCAGGCATTATGTGACTATCTATTAAGCTTGATATGATCTTACTGCTTTCATACCCATACTCTATATATATTAGTATTAGTAGTCCTTCTCTTACTATATAATAATACTCTAACAAGTCTTTTCTAATTGCTTATAGTTATTATCTATTACCCCTCTATGGGTATATGCTGGTTATATGCCCTTTCTTTTAGTAGTTAAAGCACTTAACCTCTTTTATTAGGTGTCTCTATTTTAGTTGTTATTTATGTGTAGCATCTAAATCTATTAGCCTTAATCCATATAAATCTCTATATCCTTAACTATTTAGTTATACTTGCCTCCTATTATTTCCTTAATAGTGGTTCTCTCTTCTTAGTGCAGTATTTATCTATCTATAGTTCTTCTTCTGCTGCTTAAAATCATAAAGGCAGTTATCAATCTTAACTATAATAGTAATGTACTTATATAGGTCCTCTAGCCTATCTTGCTATAGTAGCTTTTCTATAAGTTCTAGCTTCAATCCCTATTCAAAATGGTGAATATAAGTGTCATCATCCCAGTCTAGGTGTGAAATGATTTATAAGAATTGTAAAGCATAATTTGCTATTAATTTATTCTGTTAAAGCTGCTTTAGTTGTCTCTCCACATTTCATGACTCATTAATGTCTCTGAATATCTGTTTTAATTGGTAGCAGAATTCTGTATAATTCCCAAAGACCTCTTGCATCTTGGGGTCCTGATCAGTAATAGTCTTATTCTGAATATAGTCTCTTAGCATTAGTTTAAACCAATTAAATACTAGTCCTATGAGGTATATGGATGTAAATAGGATCTTGTCAGCCTCTATTATTAGGTAGTATTACTCTATCCTCAGGTACTAATCCATTCATGTAAGGAATCCTCAAAGCTTTAATTAGATTTTATTAAAGGGTTTAGGTTTTTTCAGCTTCACTTCTTAGACACTGGCTCATGCCTCTAATATCATAATCTACTCTTATAACTGATTAATTATCCTATCCAGCTTTCTAACTGTAGGCACATATCCAGTCTGTGATACCTATAATATAATATTGATATAGTTCATTATTGAGGAGTGTAGTAAAGTGTTGAAGTAAATAGTTAACTAAAATTCAACTTGATTAAATGCTTATTATGTTATGTCCTAGGCTTCTAGTGACCTGTATGCTGTTAGACTTAATATTTAGTTAATTCTAACCTGTAATCTCTAAGCCTTTTTAGCTATATATAGCTGTTCTGTTATATGCATTATACACTATTCTGATATCCCTATGGTTAACAATCCTTTCTCACTTAAAGTAGTATGGTTAGAAGAGTAAGGCCAACTAGCTGGGTAAGAGCTAGTTATTATAGAAGTTCTAGTAAATTGAATATAGTCCTAAGTTATACTTCAAGTAATATTCTAATAATAAGCATAAAGAACTAAAACTAAACACATAGGCAGTAATAAGTGTCCTTATATATCCAATCCTGATATTAGGTATAACCCTGTCTTAAAGTATAACCCTGTATACTTTAGTATACTGTATACTTGAGTATAAACCTGTATACCAATACCAAGCCTTATACCAATGCTAAGTCTTCTAGTCACATGACCTGCTTGTCCCTTCTGTATCATTTGGTTTGCATTAGCATCCTTTTTCCATAGGCTGTCATTGTCCCTTATCTGTTAGGTTCGTAACACTACCAAGGATACATCAATTGATACTCAGTAAGGATGATCAATATCATGAAGCTATTAAAAGGGAACCAGGGGTTCCAATGGGGACCAGAACAACAGTATGCATTTGAGCACATAAAGAAGATAATTGCAGAGGCACTAATCTTAAGACCTCAAGACCTGAAAAAAGAACACATTGTGGAAACTGATGCATCAGATTATGCTATGGGGATGAGACTTACCCAAATGGGGGAAAATGGGAAGCTATAACCCATTGCATTCTACTCAAGAAAAATGAATCCTGCAGAACTCAACTATGACATCCATAATAAAGAGTTACTTACAATTGTAACAGCATTTAAGATATGGAGAGTCTACCTAAATGGAGCAAAGTACCTGACAATTATTAAAATAGACCATAAGAACCTGACATATTTTACAACAACAAAAGAACTCATGAGGAGACAAGCCAGATGGGCAGAAACACTATTATAATATAACTTTAAGATCCAGCACTGCAAAGGAGCAGAAAATGGGTAAGCAGATGTATTCAGTAGGAGATTAGACTACAAGACACATAAAAACCCACTATCACTAGCATTATTAACTACTGACAATAAGGGCAACCTCATATACAACCATTAAATGCTTGCAGCAACCAGTAAAGACTCAATTATTAATGCAATTCAAACTGCAACATAAACTGACCTGTTATAGGGGATGATTCAACAATCTAGTACACCAAACTATGTTATTGATAATAATGGACTCATCTACTTTTATAGACTATTCTACATACTGGAAAGCCTATACACAGATGTGATACAAGCACACCATAATAATCCAATAAGAGGACATTTTAGAATAGAAAAAACAATAAAACAGATTGCTAGAAACTACTATTTCTCAAATATGTAATGAAAGGTATAGCAATACATTGCTAATTGTGATACCTATCTATATAACAAACTGGCAAGATATAAGCCATATGAGCTATTACAACATCTGAAAATGCTGATAAGATTATGGTAATGGATTACAGTAGACTTTATTATAAAGCTCCCTATTTCCTAAGGGAATGACATGATTATGGTGGTAACTGACAAGCTAACCAAGTACATTCACCTTATACTAATAATAGAACACATTAATGTGACAGACATAGCATACCTATTCCTTAAACATATTATTTTGTACCATAGAGTGTTAGAACATATCATCTCAGACAGAGATAAGCTATTTATATTAAAGTTTTGGAACATGCTTACCAACCTTATAGGAATTGACCATCACCTAACTATAGCATACCATCTGTAAGTGAATAAACAAACAGAATGAACAAACCAGACCATTAAGCATTACCTAAGGTATTATGTGAACTATCAGCAAGATGATTAGAAGTCATACCTTCCTCTCACCTAATTTGCATTCAATAACACCATGCATTTAAGCACAGGAGAAATACCATTTTTCACAAATTACAGATACAATCCACAATTAGTCAGCAAGCCTAGATTTGCTGATATACTAGCTGAATAAGCATCAACTATATTACAGCATATTACTCAGCTACATCACCAACTTTCAAATGATTTGGACTTTGTGAACCTTCATATGTCATGATACTATGATTTACAGCACAAGGATGCACCACAATTAAAAGAGGGGGGAAAGGCATTCCTCATTATACAAAACATTAAAACAAAGCAACCAAGCAAAAAATTGGACCATCAAAAACTAGGACCATTTAAAATCAAATAATAAATTAGATTAATAAACTATGAACTTAAATTATTAGACAACATAAACCAGATACACCCAATATTTCATATCTCATTATTAGAGCCAGTGCCTGAACACATCCAGATAGATGAAGACATTAAAATTGAAGAAGCTGATAACAAATATAAAGTGGAAAAGATACTAGATATCAGAAGAATCAGAGGGAAACCATACTATTTAATGAAATGGGAAGGATATCCTACATTGGAAAACACCTGAGAACCTATTGATCATTTGATGAACTGCCAATGCCAGCTTCAGGACTTCCACTAACAAGCCACTCAAAATCAATCTAGAAGGATAGTATCATTACTTAACTTAGAGACAGAGCCTTTTGAGTAGCTGCAATCAAACAACCTAGCACTGCAAACATCTTACTAGTAGATAAGTCACCAGCATCCACAATCTCTGCATCATAATGCAGCATCTGCAGACCCTATTCCTTAAATTAGTTTTGCAATTTCTGCAGTTAGGAATGTTCACCCAACTTTCTAGTGAGAACCTTATGTAACATATGCAATTTGCCTTACACCCAATCAATCTATGCTTGCAATAATTGCAGATCACAATCTTTAACAACTAGCTGAGAGGCTACCCAAGCCTCCTCTTTTTAGAAATTATCCCACTCAACCATACTAAACACTTGCTTATCACAAGTATGATTTTCACAAATGCACCCAGAGCATTTTCAATTCTGTAACTCCATCACAACACACAAAGAAGATGAGCAGAAACAGTTCTTACAAAGGAAATCAATAGGACTACCATATTAATCAATTAAGTTAGCCAGACAAACCTGCTTATAATGTTTATTGTGATTCCTGAATCCTAAAGATGCCTGAGAATGATGGTGTACAGACATAGTGAAGAATGGATGAACATACCATAACACAAACACAAGAGAAAAAGGGGGATGCACCTTATATGTTGTTGAGGATGCCAACCTGTAAAAAGGGGGAGTGATGTTACAAACCTAATAGGAGGAGGAACAATGAGGACCTATTAGACAGATAAGGATGATGTATGCAGAAAAGTACAACTGCAAGTCATATGACCAGAAGGTCCTAAATGCCAAGAATTGAATAGTCCCAGAGGGGACCACCAGAATAGTCCCAGTTAGGATCAGAGGCAATAGTCCCAGAAGGGACCACTAAGGGGAAGTAAGATGGGACTATGCCTAATAAGACAGAAGGATATATAAGGACACTCATTCCTGTCATGTATCTAGTTTTAGTTCTTTATGCTTATTACAGTTATGTTACTTGAAGTATAACTTGGGAAAATATTTGATTTGTTAGAACTTCCATAACAACTAGTTCTAACCCAACTAGTTGGCCTTACTCTTCTGACTGTACTGCTTCAAGTGTAAGAAAGGATTGTCAACCATAGGGATGTCAGGATGGTGTGTGGTGCATATGACAGGACAGCCATGCATAGCCAAGAGGGCTCAGAGTTTGCAGGTGAGAGTCAACCAAATACCAAGTCTAACAGTGTACAGGTCATAGGAAGCCCAGGGCGTAACACTAGTTCTAACCCAATTAGTTGGCCTTACTCTTCTGACTGTACTGCTTTAAGTAGTGATGACTATAGAGGATGTCAGGACAACATATAGTGCATATAATAGAATAGCTATGCATAGCCAAGAGGGCTCTGAGATTGCAGGTAAGAGTCAACCAGATACCAAGTCTAACAGCATACAGGTCATAGGAAGCCCAGGGCATAAAATATTTCTTTTATATGTGAATACATTTACAGCTAGCAAGAAAAAGCTTATAATATAATGCAGCAAGCTTTCACTATATTTTAACTAGTAGAAAGGGCTGTTTTTAGCAAAAATTCTGACTATTAATAATAGGATTTGAGGTTGCCTACTAATGATTTCTTTAGTGTGATATAGCTGGCTGCATAATCAGCTAGAGATAACTGATTTTTAGAAGGGGGATAAGATGTAGTGAGGGATTAGATGATATATAGGCTGTATATAAAAAACTTGCAGGTAGCTAGACTTAGGGTAGATCATCTATCATAGGATTAAGGCAATATATGCATACATTAAGGAATTCAGGAGACACCTACATACAGAGCATACTAGGTAATAGAATATTATTCTTCTTTTATGTTGTAGTGCTGTGTTGTTCATTCCTACTTCCTCTCCTCCACCCTATATTGATCTGCCTGTTCTGACCAGGCTTGAGTTGATCCCCCTATTCAGTAGTTATCACAATCTCCTTTCATTGGCCTTACTGCTGTTTTTCTTCAACCCCAACAATCTGTATGTACATGTGACAACTCAGCACACAAAGGAACTCATTAAACATTCATCCTTTCTTTATAAACATTCAAATATGCTCTATCATAGTCCTTAAGTAGACAAGATACCAAAACTTTTTAACTATTTTCAGACCCTAATTCTGTTTGATCATCCTCTTAATAACCAGCATTTCACTATTATAAGAGTGCATATGAGCTTAAGTTACTCTCATTTATTTTCATTATTCATTAAAATCCTTATTTGATATTAGATTCTTCTATAACTTCTAGTTCTCCACATAATTAAAGACTATAATAATCTTATATTCTTTCTTCTTTTAGTAGTATTCTAATAGGTAATAGAGTTCTAATATATATTTATAGTATAGAAGTTCTGATTGCTATTTAATAAAGACAATCACCTGCTCAATAAATATAAATCATTTATTAGTAATAACCAGCACATATAGAGATATAATAATCTTAAGGGTTAGTCTTAATATAGGAACACATAATAAGAAGAAATACAGACTTCATATACTAAAATAAATTATTAAGAAAAGAACTAAAGAAGAAGTTATAATAAAAAATATAAAGAAATAAAGGAAAAGAGATAAGGAAAGATAGATAATAGCTTATCTACTACTTCTAGTTTATTAAGTAAATAGAAAATACCCTTTACTAATATATCTTTATTTATTATATTTTATTTACATATAGGAACCATAACTATAAGGTTCTAATCATCTAATATAAATTCTACATTATTAGCAACTTCTATACTATTATTTTCTTCTATATCAGCACTATATACAACTCCTAAATCTACATTAAATTTATATATATTTAATATAGAGTCTAACTTAGTGTTCTAATTATCTAGACACATCTCATCCCCCTTCTAAAAGTAAAAATACTTTAAATGATTGTCAGCAATAGTTCCTTAGAGGATAGTTCCATTAAGTTCACAAATAATATAGAAACTATTATTGTTGTCTTTATAGATATGGTATAATCTAAGCTAATAAAATTATAGGATATTAGCAGAAGACATATCTATATTTTTAATTATATTATATAGAAGAATAGGATCTCCTGATATTAATGCTTTAGAATAAATGTTATGGTGATTGTTAAAATAATCTTTATTTCATTCACATATATAATAGAGATGAAGAACCACTTCCTCCATATCCATATCTTAGCATTCAATCTAGTAGGTGTATAATACTAAAAGTTTCTTAATAATTTTGATATGGTCCCAAAACAAGAATGCCTAAATAGGCACTTCTAATTTAATTAGTAAAACTACTTCTTGCCTATAAATAAAATAAAATAGGGACATCCTAATAGGCTCTTTAATTGTTATATAGTTGGCAAATAATAAGGTAGGCTAGTATTTAACCCATTCTTTTCTTATTCTCTAAATAGCTTTTAATAAGGAATCCTTTATAGTTTGGTTGGCATATTTAGTACCACCATTTAATAGCATATAATAAGGAGAGATAAACCATATATAAATACTATACTTATTAAGTAATATTTTTTATAAGAGTCTAATTTTCTAGACTATTATCTTTTATAACAGATTGTGAGCACTTCTAATGATAAATAATATTTATATAGAAGAACTCAGCTATTACTTCTAATATTATATAGTGAAGTAGTGCACCTTTAAGCTATAGGCTAATATTATTATATATAAGAATAAAATAGTTAAAGCCAGAGTCTAATAGTATATAAGTAATATCTATAATAAGTTTCTCTCATATATAAGAAGTTTATGTTAGATGTAAGGCTTCTTTAGATTAATTAGGATTATGTCCTTAGCAGACTTTGTAAGTCTTATAATAGTATGTAGTTTCTTTATATATTTCTAGCTATTAATACTAAATAGCTAATTAATAGTAAGTCCCTTCACATTCCTAATAACTCATTATATTATATATTTTAATAAGCAAGCACTAATGAGTTATAATATTATTAATAATTTAATAAAAGGGCTGATTGATTATAGCTTGATAAAATAAATATGATTTATTAATAACAAACTTTAGTACTTGCTTCTTAAATGTATGGAACTACTAATAAGACATTTCTAGTAGTTGATATAAGATACTAAGATACTAAGCAATTTTCTTATATTTGTCAGAATATGATTTGTTAAGTAGATAAACTTTAGGAACCATATCTTCTACTATAATAGGACTAATATAGGCAAATAAATATGATATTTAAATAAGGATATAATTATTGATATTAATTTCATTATTAGTGGATTATTCATAAAAATAATAAGATAATGTATTAGCTGCAGAATGTTTCATTTTAGACATGTATTTCACATTAAAGTTAAAGAAATGAATCCAGACAAGTTAAGAAGTAATAAAAGCTTTAGATAAGTCTATTATTAAGTAATTTAGTTATGCTACCAATATCTAAATATTGACTTCAAAAGTGAATTGAACACCATATAGCTAATGATGCAATTTTTTTAAAGCCTTAAGAACATTCTAACATTTATATTTTTCAGCATTATACAGATATTTAGATTCTGACCAAATACTAGATTCATAGCATGTAATATACTGATAATAACTAATTACTTACATTAATATTACATCTTATCCTATTAGACTGATATCTATAGTAAGAATAATAAGGAGTGATTTAACTAAATAGTCTAATAGCTAAGTTACTAGAAATATAGATAAGATTTCCTTAACATAATTAAAAGTAGCCTGTTAATTGTCTATCTAGAAGAATATATGATCCTTATATAATAGTAAGTATAGGAGTTCTATAATCTATTAAAAGTATTTAATAAGGACTTAAAAGTATACTATAAGATTGATAAATTCCCATAACTTATAAGTAGATGTTGGTATTAATTAATTAAGAACTTTCTCTACTTTAGTTGTATTAAGGTGCCTTTCATCATAATTACATAATTAGCCAACAATTTTAAGGCCTAATATAGTAAACTATAATTTTTCTATATTAATAATAGCTCTAGCTAGCTCTAATAAGTATAGCATTTTATCCAAATTTATTAAATGCTTGTTTAAACACATATTAGCAAATTCTGAGGAGTGCTTTCTTATCATTATATTATGTCTTCAGGCCTTTTATGCTAATATTATTAAGGAAAGGGCAAGCTACCTCCTTAAGAACATCTTTAAGAATCTTTATAATTATTTAAATGAATTAAGCAACTGAATTAATAGCTTTTTGTAAAATTATTATTTAATAGAGTAGATCTAATAGTGTCTATATTATTATTATATCTTAATCCTCTACTATAAGTATAACCTAGTCATATCCTAAAAAGAAGTTAATTAGGGATGATATAGCCATTTCTATAAATTCTTTAACAAATTTATCTATATCTAATAGCATATTCACATCTTAAATAATATACTAATTTAGATTTGTTGCTAAATTAATAAGTCAATAAGTTCTAGGCATCTTTTTTATAATTAAGAATCACAGATTCTAATATAGGCTATGATAGTACTTAAGTATACCTAATTATAATTATTTATGTAATATAGAAATAGTTCTTTAATGCTGATGGGGTCCTAAAGGCAGACATCTATTATGTCTTATAGAGAACTATTTATATTTATTATAAAGGTATAATCTCTAGTCTAATATAATCTAACTCTATAAATTCTTATGTTAATGCCCCTTCTTATTTAAATAATACTTTAAGTAATATATGCTATTTATGATCTAATAGAAATAAGCCTACAATTAACTTCTTTACCTAGATTAGCATTAGTTGTTTTCCTTAAGGAAATGCCATAATTTGTGGCTTTAAAAATCTATTAAACTTAGTTTGAATGTCTAGTATTAAATTTATATAATATTTTTATTTATATAGTTCTTACCAGTCAGCAGCTCCTTCAGGGGTTTTATCTAATAGATTAACATAATTAATAAGCTAGACTTTATTAGCCTTTTACTTATATAGTATAGTTACTTGAGCTTAAATCTCACCTTTATGATTTAGTTAAGGAAAATCTGATAGGCAACTACTTATCTTATACTTAATTCCACTAACTAATAGAGATGTAGATAATACAGATAAATACTTTTAATCTAGTCTAATCTAATATGTCAGCTACAAATATAACATATTATATCTTAATTAATTAATAAGTCTAGGAGTGCAGCCTTTAAGCTTATTAATATTATATAATATTATTATAGTTACTTCTTCCTGCTCTAATCTACTATCATACTCTCTATATAAATAGAGTTGTTATTATTATCTAACTTTTCCCCTTCCTACTTCAGGCTTTAAAGTGGTAAAGTGAATGACTACCTAATTAAATACTTACTTAGCCTTTTAATCCTCCTAATAACCATAATTCCTAATAAAAATAAATATCCTTACAATTAGGTAAATCTGTGTCAAATTCACCTTCTAAGAATAATCAGATAAATGAATCATATATATAATTATTCCATCTTCTTACTCTTCTATTAATAGCTTTCCTTTATGTGCAAAAGGTTACTTAAGAATAAGCTCTTATTTTGTATTTAGGATAATAAATACTAATATATATATAGTTACATCACTAATTATAATTGCCAGATCCTTATAGTATCTAATTATAGGCATATGCTCATTACTTGCTATAACAACTACTAATTTTAGGTCTAATGTTATTTCTAATTCCAGCTTCTATGCTAAATTAAACTGTATAACATTTACCTGCAATCTTAAGTTAAGTAAAGCTGGAACTAAGCTACTATGAATAAATATCTGAATCCTCAGCATGCTCATTGAATAAATAGGATCCTTCAGTATAGTCAGCCTAAATTGATGCTCATCTATAATAATCAATAATGAAATCTTACCCATAATCTGTACCTTAGAGTCACCATTCTCAACCTTTACATTCTTAACTAATGGAATCTTCTGGAAGAATGTCTTGTGTATTGTAGGTGATAAGGATAATACTTCTACTAAGATTAATGAGATTATTAGTTAGCTTAGTAGCTTATCTAAAACTTTATAAGGGTTACTAGCTGATTTCACTTCCTTTAACAACTTAATTAGAGCAGGATCATATACTTTCATTAATTACTTAACTGGCACTTCTATTATTTCATCATCCTTCTCCTTTAGTTCCTCAACTTATAGCTATAAGTTTCTCTATAGCATTTCCTTATAGTGTCTAATATACTTAGTCTAGATCATTATATAATCACCATCTAGAAATGCTCTCTTTTGGCCAGCTAATACTATAATATAAGCTTTAGTAAGGGACCTATCTAACTCTTCATCTATATCTTCTTTCCTTATAGTAATTGACTAGACTAAAGTCTAGTTACTATTAACTGCTATTAATATATTTATCCTAACTAGGTTTATCTGCTAAGCCTCTAAGCTCTTAATATTTTAGTTGTTCTAATCTTTTTATAGCTATTCACTAAATATCTATTACATAATCAGCTATTATAGCAAATCTCTAGCCTATTATATAAGCTTCCCTCCTTCTCCTAGTCTTCTAATATGAATCCTCTTATTAGTCAGGTTAATATGATAATAGCCCATCTCTATATCAGAATATAATTCTAGATAATGATTCTTCCTGCAACCAGACTTTCTGCAATAAAAGTAAATAGGAGTTAAAATGCTTATATTCTTGTCTAAAGCTGGATCTAAATAGGAATTTAATAACTGACTTATACTCATACTGAAATTCTAGATATTGCCTTAGCTAATAATGGCCTAGAGTGGCAAGCTCAATACCTAAAAGCTATTTATAAGGTTCTTAATCTGCTTATTAAGCTTCTCTTCTTATGCTATTGCTATAGGTGATGCTTTTAGCTGCATTTAACCTATATTAGCTTGCCTATACTTATATATCATCTTCTAGAGATCCTAAGGTTGCTTTCTAATATCTATAATCTAATTATGTCTCTTACTAGCTTTTATAATCTCTAGTACTGTCTTCTTAGCTTTAGAAAAGGATATTATACTAATAAAGTCTAAATCTATCTTCACCTACTCAATTATCTTTATATAAGGTTTCTTAGGCAACCCTTACAAGAATTATAGATATCCAATAAACTCATTAATATCTTTCCTTTCCTTAATAATGTCAGACAAAGCTATGTATTTATAGATAAAGTTCTAGATCTTATTATTAGTGCTCTAAGACTAGTTCTTATATGCCTCTAGATATTCCTATTTATATATCTTTTAGTTAATGTTATCACTTTTAAATTCCTTTTATATTTCCTTATAGAACTTGGCCCAGTCCTGCTGCTTATATAAAGATAAGGATCTCATCCAATCTCCAATCATAACATCATAATAGTTTAGAAGATGATGTATGACCTCTCTAAATTCAATCACCTCATAATCCTCATATATATTCTAAAACTAGTAGAAGAAAGAGGTTGTATTAGTTTCATCAAATATTAATATATCAGATATGTTAGACTGAGATAATAATATCTAAATAACTATATACTGCATAACTGGTTGACTCTAAAATATAAAAATAGATACAAGTATATTACTAGAAGGCATCTCTATATAAGGAGGCTATATATTACTATTACTACTTTCACTATTACTGCTTCCAGACATACTTAATTAAACAGGAATTTGACTTTATATATGTTCATAATTACTAATATTTGATAATAGAACTGTTTCATTGTCTTCCTCTTATAGGCAAGACAACAACAAGTAGTAGTATACATACAAAAAGTAATAATAGGAATGAAAAACTTCTAAAAAAATGAAAGATAAACTAAATAATTTAAAGGGGGGATCTTATGTCTCTTTATATTTGAGCTAAATCTGCTTAAAGGGATCACTAAATACTTATTACCTATATATAACTTCCTATAGTGTGTTGATTCTCTCCTTCTACTTCCTAATAACTATTTCTTATTCCTTATTCTTCTTTTTCAGTAAACTGACCCTTATTGCTAGCTTTCTAATTATTAAGCATACAGCATCATACTATATATCTTTCTAAAATTCAAATCCTGAACTCATTTTTGGGGAATTCTCCACTTTGCTAAATCAGTATTAGTACACTCATATTTTCTTAATTAGGAAAAACCCAAAAAAACCTAAATAAATAATCTTCCTTATTCTAATGCTAATTAGGACAAGTTTCAATATCTGTATTACTGTCAGGATCTTTGTAATACTCCAGCTTTTATATTCCTATGTTATTTAATTTTTCTTCCTCACTAGGCAACACCTATCAGCCATCTAAGTTAAGAACCCTGTATAGGTCACCAATGAATAGGGGGACCAACTCAAGCCTAGTCAGAACAGGTAGATCAATATAGGGTGGAGGAGAGGAAGTAGGAATGAACAACATAGCACTACAACACAAAAGAAGAATAATATCCTATTACCCAGTGCACTCTGCACATAGGTGTCTCCTGAATTCCTCAACATACACAAACATTGCCTGCCACTCTTGATCCCACAATGGATGATCTACCCTAAGTCTAGCTACCCACAAGTTTTTTATGTACAGCCCACATATCACCTGATCACCCACTACAATATATTTCTTATTCTATTTCTAAAGAAGGTTTCCTGATCAGGTTCATTTAGAAGCTCAAATTCCTATTAGTTTAACTATTAAACTAGAACTCCAGCCCTAAGTGGTGTAGAAATAGCAAAATTCTATAAAGAATAATAGGCATTAAAGTCTCCTTTTAAGATAGTATATCTAGAAGGGGAAATCTTAATAAGAGCTCTTTCAACTATTTAGTTAGATTTAGATTTAGATTTAGATTTAGGTTCTTTAGCTTGCAGGAATTACTTATTATAGATATTAATAAGTTAAAGGCTAGGAACTGAACTTCCTAGAATATTTAAAATAAGCAAATCACTATTAGAATAGATATCACTTCTTTAATAGAATTAAAATTTAGAGAGCTTTCTATGAAAGATAGCCACTCTAGACCTAGCCTTAATATTTTTAGGAAGAATAATAGTATAGGAAGAATATAAGATAGTAATAAATATATACTTAGACTTATAGATTTAGGATTTTTAAAAAAGGATAAAATCTATGCTAGATTCTACTTTCTGCTCTAAATAAGATATCATAGAGTTTGAGCTCCTATTTATATTATTTTAAAGAAATTAAATTTCCTGATCTAAAGAGCCTAATATAGATCTAGATTTTTAGAAGATAATAATAAGATAAAAATATTTTACTATTTAAATTATTCTTAAAGCTAATATCTAGTCCTAGATTAAATCCTAATTATTTTCTTACATTAAAAATAGTTAGCTAAGTGGTTGTTATTATAATTAGTATATTAAATTCTTGTATAAGGGCAAGTTTTAGTATAAGTTTAATAGATAGAGTAAGTATATTTAGCTATATAATATATTTAAGAGTAGATTCCATATTTAACCTTCTTTTTATAATGAATTTAAGAATATCTAAAGCCTTAATATTAGTTATATTAAAGAAATTTATTATAAAATCTTTTAACCCAACATTCTTTATCTATAATAAAGATTTTAGAAGCTTGAAGAGCTTAAATAACTATTTACTAATTCTCTAAATAATGAATAATAGAGGTATGAAGCTTCTAAAATCTAAATTCTTTTCTTTTCAGCTATTAAGATTCCCTAATAAGCTTAAGATAAGAATTAAAGGTTTTAATCTCTTTCTTTAAGTAAGCTAGGCCTTTCTTATATATAAAAACTTTTTAACTTTATGTATTATTATTCTAGACTATTACTAATCTAGAGATTATTTCTCTAAAGAGAGAAGCTACTTTTAGATATCTATATATTTAATTAAGTATTAAGCTGAAAAGCTAGATAGGATAATCACTATAATTAAAAGATTAGATCTAGATTTAGTGATACTTACTACTATTACTTATTCTTAAATTCCCTAATTAATAAACTAATTATTGATTTGATCCCTAAGAAGCTTGGGATTGAATTTATCTATATAGGATAGTGGAATAGTTAGAATTAGTCTTCTCTCTCTAGGAATTCTAGGTAATTACCAAATTAAAGGAGCTAAAGAAGCTGAACTAGCCTATAGGCTTAAATCTATAAGGGTATACTTAATTAGCTCTATATCCTTTTTTTAAGGAATAACCACTATTAATTGTTTTCTTAT
Organism: Byssochlamys sp. BYSS01; assembly: GCA_002242795.1. Taxonomy (NCBI): domain Eukaryota; kingdom Fungi; phylum Ascomycota; class Eurotiomycetes; order Eurotiales; family Thermoascaceae; genus Paecilomyces; species Byssochlamys sp. BYSS01. The sequence continues at coordinate 275,518 of NIXA01000035.1, forward strand.
TAGCTTAAGGCTTGAAGCTTCTTAAGCTACTTAAATATAGGTCAGCTTAATAGGCTTATTTAGTTTATTTAGGATCCTATTAAGCTTATTATAAATAAGAGATAGATCAAGTTCCTAAAAATATTAAAAAGGTAGAAGGCTGGTTGTCTAAGAGGGAGCTATAGGATTTAGATATTAAGATAATATCTTATAAGCTTACTAAATCTAAATTGGGACTCTAGTTCTAGTAGGAAGCTTGATAATATAAGATAGGCACTCTTAAGCTCTTATATAAAACTCTCTTTATTATTTCTACTTATACTATTTCTGCTAAGCCTTATCTGCTAGAATTTAATTCTCTAGATGTATAAAGCTATTAGATAAATAGTCTATAAGGGTTGTTTCTTAAGTAAGGGAAGCTCTAAAGGGATCTTTTAGACTAGCTTCTAAAACTATTCCTAAGAGAGCTAGAAAGGTAGAAGTAAAGAGTAAAATATCCTCCTCTTTTTAATACAAGATAAGGCACCACATAAAGGGGGAAATAATAGAGGAGGTATATAAAAAGGGGAAAGAATTTAGAAAGGATTCTGAATAGTGATTTTTAAAAGGAATCACTAAACTAAAAAAAGCTTTTAAAGAGAGCTTGCTAGAAACCACCTACAATCTTAAAAAGTAGAGTTAATAGACTCCTATACTTCTTATATCAGAATTTAGTTTCTTCAGTCTAGTTAAGTAATCTAATTAGATAGCTAGCTAATAAGCTAAATCACTATTCTTAAGAGTATAGCTCAATATTCAGGCCCTACTTCATAAAGGAAGAGAATAGGAATAAAGAAAATATAAGAAAAGAGATCCTTCTCTTTTTTCTTCTCTTTATCTATTTAGTAAGTCTGCTAGATAGAGCTATTTAATAGGTCCCCTCTTAATTAAGTATTATATTCTAAGAATCATTACTTCCTTCTCTATATGCAGTATCCTCCTATAATAAAAAGAGGTTAGTACACCCCTATTCAAAGCCTCTAGAATAGTTGAAATTCTAATACAAATAGGTTTATCTATTTCCTTAAGGTTTGCTGAAGCTAATATTAGGTGCCTTAGGGTCTAATATTATTCAATTAGTAAGGAAATCACTAAGGTAGTATGGACTCAGCTCCTATAAAAGGCCATAGGTTCCTATGGTGCAAGACCAGTCCCAATTGCCTCCCTACTATTAGGGCAGGCTTCTTTGAGGGTTTGGAGGTTTAGTGGGAAGGTAGGGTTCAGCAGAAAGGTAGGGTTTGGAATGGTCAGATAGTTGGTGAGCCAGTAGGTTAGGTAAGCTGGCAGATAGGTAGGATGGTAGGGTAGGACAGAACTAGCCAGACCACAAAGAGTTTTCAAAAGGGGGAAAATGGTGGTTTTGAACCCAAATTTCAGCAATAGTAGGTTGAATTGGAATAGGAAAATTGAGAGATATGATAGGCTTGATGAGATCTGTAAGATGGTATCGGTATTGAGGGTGCTGACCCCCTAAATGTAGGGGTCAGTTTGGTTAGGGTAGAGTTATTTTTCCTATCTTATGCCTTAAGTATAGGAAAAGAATAGTAATCCTAGATTTTATAAGGTTAAATAATGATAGCTTAATTAAGAAACACATTATAATAAAGAATAATAAAAACAACAACTACTTAAACTAACAAAAAGAAAACATAAGTATATAAGTATAATTTAATAAAATATAAAGTAGTAAGTAATGCTAACTATTTTATTAAAAAATAGTATATAATTTAAGTTGATATAACTTAAATCAATCATCTTTATATAGTAATATTTTAAGTCTAAGAGTTTAAAAGGGGAATAATCATTATAAATTCCTGCCTTTCTAGTATTAGATCTTGATCACCTTATATATCTATTAGAGAGGCTTCATCTTCCTGCTTAGGATTAAAGATTAATAAGATTATTAAGTCCTCATTTTCACTTTTAGTATTATTAGATAAGTAATAAATCTTTAACTCTATCTCTATAAACTAGGTCCATCCAGCTCTTTAATAAGATAGATTCTATTTAAAAGAGATTTTCAAATACAGAATAGTCTAAACTAATAATAATTAAGCTTATTTAAATAAGACTTAATCATTACTATATTATATATTAATATTATTTAGTCTTTCTTCAGTAGTTTAGTATATATCTGATATTAATTATTAAATAATTCTTAATTCTTTTTCTATAGTCTTTCTACCTATAATCTAGCTTCTTTAGTATCTTTATTATAATGCTTAATTTAATAGGTATAAAGTGTTAAGAGCTTATTATAGGTCTGTATATAATATCAGAAAAGTATTTTCTATATTAGAATCTTAAGCTTAATTAGGAAAATACTTTAAAGCTAATAGTAAAATAATATAAGAACTTCTAGATTACTTTATAGAGAGTAACACATTCAGACTATAATAATGAATAAAAATAAAGATATTACGTATTTCCTATATCTTAAGTAAGCTTATAAAGTACTTATATAAACATCTTATAGCTAACTTTAATAAACCTATTAGCATATAAGTTATATAGGGAAATCTAAATATATTAAACCTTATGCTAATAAAATAGTTTATTAAGAATATTCTTTATTTTCAGCTTATTATTACTAATAAGAACTTTAAATATACTCTACTAGTATATAATATCCTTATAAATAAACTTAATAATAGCTTATATAGTAGCTTTTTTTTAGTAATTAATCTTTAGACTATTTAGATAATAACTCTTAAATAAGGACTATATAGTAAAACGTAAAGTCTTTTTTTAATATAATAGTAATATTAATACACTAATAATAAAAGAATTTATTTAGTTAGCTAATAGTTATCTCTTCCCTAATTTATATATCATCTATTTATTAATATTAATCTTAAATATCCTCTCATATTTTATACTACTAGTATTAAGTTTAAACCTTATTATAAATTCTTTTATAGTCTTAATAATCATACTTATTATATATAGATTGTATAATCCTTTTATAATATGTTGGGTCATTAATATCTTTAAATAAGAACATTCCTCTATATCTAATAAAATAGATAACCATCTTAAATTAAAAACTTAAATACTCTCTTCTAAAAGATATAGAACTTAACTAAACTCATTCTTTTAGATTATTAGAGAGTAAGAAACTATCTAATAACTCTTTTTAACTTATTTATCCACTATTCCTTATTTATAAGGTATAAAGTTTTCTTATTCTCATCTTTAATAATAGTCTTAATAAATGTAATAAAATAGAATACTATTAATAGTTATTAATTCAAGAAAATCTTTAGTTCTTTATTTTTTATTACTTCATTCTCTTTTTCTATGTTAAGCCTTCTTAAGAGCTTATTAACAATTATATTTTTCTTTCTAAGCATATAAACAACTATAAAATTAAATATTTAAATCTAAGTCATCTAGTATATGATGATTAAGTCTAAGAGATTAATTATAGATTAGTTTAATTAGATAATTAATATTATAGCATCTACTTTAAGAATGAAATAAATCCTATATAGGTAAGATCTAAATTTCTTAAGAGTAAATAGAACTCTATATTAGTATTTCTATTAGTTAGTATTATAATTTTCCTTAACTTTAGATTAAATTTCACTTTTATAATAAGATGGATAATATTTCTTAATTTATAGATCTTTCTATATAAGGACTATACTTTAATCTTTCTTACTTATATCAACTATAATAATTATTATATTAATATCCACTCCTTTATCTCTATACTTAATTCTCTTTAGTATTAGAGGGGAGACTAATACTATTTTAAAAATATCTATTAACTTTTATTACTTAATTCCCTACTAAAATGCAGCATTTTTCTATTAAAGAATATAGATAGGAGCTGTAAATTATAATTATGAAGACCTTAATCTATACCTAAAAATATACTATTAATCCTAAGAATGCCTAAGTCTAGATTATATTTTGGTATAAAGGCTAGTTTAGTATCTTTATCACCTTTAATACTTTAGGATATTAATTATTAAAATTATAAATGAAGCTGATAATCTTAATTATAGATTAGTAAAGAAGAAACTTCTTCTTTAAAATTATAGCTTCAGCTAACTATGTAATATTTAATTGATGTTTTATATATACTTATAATATATCTATATACCCTAAATAAGACCTCTTTATTTCTATATTTTGTATATAGCCCTTTAATAGTGATGTTATTAATATAGACATCAGCATCCTTTCTAAATAAAATATCTAATATTTTTTAGATAATCTATATACACATTAGAACTATACTAATCTATTCTTATAAAAGCTTGATTTGCTGAAGTAGGCCCTTTAGTAATTAGAATATAGTTATATCTTAAGACTTATTATTTAAGATTATCTAATTATATCTAGAAAATAGATCTATAATAAATGTAATAGCTATTTTACGAAATTTCTTAAAAAAATTATCTGCTATTACGGGTATATTTATATCTTTATAGGTGACTATATTTAGGTCTATATAACTATTAATTAATTAATATTAATATTATCTATTTATAGCATCTGGCTTCCTAACTAGAAACTAAATATTGGTATAAGGTCCATACTTATATTCTAATATTTAGTTATCAATTCTTTCCTAATATATTTTTAGAGTGATGGGTATAAGTGATTTTAAGATAGGGAACCTCTTTCTCTATTATAGATTATGAGGAATTATCTATATAATAATAGGGGGTGCAACTTCTAGCTAAATCTATCCTATCCTATTAAAGTTTTAGAATAAAGCTGCTTTCTATATATATAATACTTCTATCAGCAATTCTTATTTACTATACCTAATCTTAAGTTACTAAATTCTTTTAGGAGTTAATCTTACACTATAAGCTATTCCTAAAATATTAAGAATAATATATTTTAAGTATATTCTAAAGGTAGGAATTAATGCATTCTATCTATATCTTTATTAATTAATAACTTCTTTTAATCCTTTATTTTATATTTTGGGTTGATTTAGTGGTGTTGTTGTAAAATAATAAGATTATAGTGATAAGAGACCTTCTATAAGTTTTTAAATTATATAAGATTATCTAACCACATATCTAATTAAAAGTAGATAGATCTTATTAAATTCTACCTTTCTAATTTTCTATATCTTAGATATCTAGCTTGATATAATTTAATGTATTTCTAATCATCTCTTTTCCTATATTTAAAGTATGGCCTATCCCTATAATAATAATAACAATAATAATCCTTCTATTTTAGAGACTATTTTTTAGTCTAAGACTATGCATAGTCTACCCATTCTAATAGGGTAAGGATTTAGGTCAGATGGCTACATACAAGATTAGATTTGCTAATAAATGTCCCAATGCTAAGTCCCACAAAGGGGGGAGGAATAGTAATGAAATGAAAGACAGGCTGGTTTATAGGGTTCAGCCCTAGCTTACCTAATAGGGGTGCTCAATTCCTATTAGATAAATTAGGACTAACCCTTACAGGTGGAATTGTGTAGGGGAGTAGTACTAGAGCTTACTAACCCCCCTGGATGGGTGTGGTAATGTATGGGAGGGAGTTTGGACCCTTAGTTCCAGTTGAAAGGAACTGCCCTCTGGGATTGCAGGGGTGGTTGTCTGATGGGGATGTCAGAAAGGGAGATTTGCAGTAGTCCCAAGCCAGGACTTAAAGGAAGAATATGTCAAAGAAGAGCAGCTTCTTCATAAGCTGCTAGCCTTAAGGAAACCAGATACTACAAGAGGATACTGTACTCTTAAGGAAGTGAAAAATAACTTGATTCTCCTATCTGCACATCAGGGCATTACAGTCTATTTATCCTCTTATAATAGAGGCAGGGGCCCTATCCCTGAGGCAACAAGCATAGTAAACCAGAAATAATGAAATAGTAAAATAAGAAATGAAAAATAAGTTTTATAGTCCACCATCATCCATACCTCTAATATACATTTCCCTTCATTATAATGTAATGTCCTTATTGCATCTTAAATACTTACAAATAACCTGACATGTAGCATACTGCAGGTATAGAAGAAGAGATGTGAATAGTTGCTTAGAATAGTAGATGATTAGGAAGATAATGGACTTTTCATCTTCCAACTTCCTTTAGGATAATCTTACAGAAATATTCATACCTTTCAAATATAATATCTAGCTGATCAGTGCTAACCTCTATTATCTTAGTATATTCTCTTAAGAGGTTTTATAACACTATGCTAATCAGATCAGGAGATAATGGGGGGCTTGATGATGGTTTATGATAATTTATCTGAAACAGGATTCTTAAATGATAGCCAACATCTTCTTTCAGAAATTCTCTCATTGCCCCCATCTTCTTTTCTTCAGATTCTTCCTTAGTTGTAATAGTAATAATATAGTAACTAATCTCATCCTAATTAATTTCTATTCCTTCCTCAAGCTTTTCTTTCTGATTATCTGTACCTGAAGTACCATCATCTAAAGTACTAAGCAACAACTCATCTTGCTTAATCATAGGCAATACAGGCTTAACACCACTTTCTTCCCTATTATTCATCACATTATCTGATTTAGCTCTATATTCACCTATTGTTTCCTTTACTGTAGACAGGGAAAGGGAAATAATAAGATCTTCTATTATGACTGAAATATTATTATCAGCCTCCTTATCTTGTGGTGTCACACCCTGGGCTTCTGTTGACCTGTATGCTGTTAGACTTGGTATTCAGTTGACTCTGTCTGACCTGTAATCTCTAAGCCCTCTTGGCTATGCATGGCTGTCCTATTGTATACACCACACACTGTCCTGACATCCCTATGGTCAACAATCCTATCTCACTCAAAGCAGTACAGTCAGAAGAGTAAGGCCAACTAGTTGGGTGAGAACTAGTTGTTATAGAAGTTCTAATAAATCAAATAAAGTCCCAAGTTATACTTCAAGTAACATTCTGATAATAAGCATAAAGAACTAAAACTAAATATATAAGTAGAAGTGAGTGTCCTTATATATCCTTCCATCTTGCTAGGTGTAGTCCCAACTTAACTTTCCTTTAGTAGTCTCTTCTAGGACTATTTCTTCTAGTCCTAATTGAGACTCTCCTAGTAGTCCCTCTAGGGACTACTCAATTCTTAGCATTTAGGACCATAGGTCACATGACACTGGTTGTACTTTTCCATGTATGTCATCCTTGCCTATCTAATAGGTCCTTGTTCTCTCTCTCCTATTAGGTTTGTAACATCACTCCCCCTTTCACAGGTTGGCATCCTCAACAACATATAAGGTGTGTTCCCTTTTCTTTGCATATTTTGTTGTAGTATATTTTTTGTCCATCCTTTGCTATGTCTGTGTGCCATAAGTCTTAGTCATCCTTAGGGCTTAGGAATTGCAATAAACATCATAAATGGGTTTGTCTGGCTAACTTGATTGATCAATATGATAGTCCTATTAATTTTCCTTGTAAGAATTGTTTCTGTTTATCTTCCTTGTGTGTTGTGATGGAGTTGCAGAGTCAAAAATGCTCTAGGTATATTTGTGGGAATTGTACTTATAAGCAATAAGTGTTTAGTATGAATGAATAGGATAATTTCTAAAAAGAGGAGGCTTAGGTGGCCTTTTAGTTAGTGGCTAGGGATTGTGACCTGCAGTTATTGCAAGCACAGATTAGTTAGGTGTAGGGTGAATTGCATATATTGCATAAGGTTCTTGCTGAGAAGTTGGGTGAACATTCCTAATTGCAGAAATTGCAAAATCAATTTAAGGAATGGGGTCTGCAGATGCTGCATTATAATGCAGAGATTATGGATGCTGGTAACTCATCTATTAAAGAGGTGTTTGTAGTGCTAGGTTGCTCAATTGCAGCTACTTAAGAGACTCTGTCTCTAAGTCAGGTAATGTTGCCATCTTTTTAGGTTGACCTCAATCAGCTTACTAATAGAAATCTTGTAGCTAATGCTGGCAGTTTATTAAGTGATTGATAGGTTTCCAGATGTTTTCTGATGTAGGATATCCTTCCCATTTCACTAAATAGTATAGTTTTCCCCTAACTCTCCTAATGTCTAGTATTTCTTCAACTTCATATTTATTATCTGCTTCTTCAATTTTGATGTCTTTATCTATCTGGATGTGTTCAGGTGCTGGCTCCAATAATAAGATATAAAATATTAGGTGTATTCAGTTCATGCTGTCTAGTAATTTAAGTTTGTAATTTATTAGTCTAATTTGTCATTTAATCTTAAATGGTCCTAATTTCTGATGGTCCAATTTCTTACTTGGTTATTTTGTTTTGATGTTTTATGTAATAAGGAATGCCTTTCCCCCCTCTTTTAATTGTGGTGTGTCCTCATGCCATAAATCATAGTATTGTGACATATGAAGATTCACAAAGTCTAGGTCATTTGAAAGTTGGTGGTGTAACTAAGTAATATACTATAATATGGTTGATGCTTGTTTAATTGGTATATTAATGAGTCTAGGCTTGCCAACTAACTATAGATTGTAATTATAGTTTATAAAAAATAGTATTTCTCCTGTGCTTGAATACATGGCATTATTGAATGCAAATTGAGTAAGAGGAAGATATAACTTCTAATTGTCTTGCTGATAATTTATATAATGCCTTAGATAATGCTTAATAGTCTGATTTGTTTGTTCTATTTATCTATTTGCTTGCAGATGATATGCTGTAGTTAAATAGTGATCAATCCTTATAAGGTTGGTGAGTGTGTTTCAAAACTTTAATGTAAATAGTTTGTCTCTATCTAAAATGATATGCCCTAGCACTCCATAGTGCAATATAATATATTTAAGGAATAAATATGCCATATCTGCTACATCAATGTATTCTATTATTAGTATAAGGTGGATGTACTTAGTTAATTTATCTATAGCCATTATAATCATATTATTATCCTGTAAGACTGGTAGCTTTATGATGAAATCTATTATGATCTATTATTATGGTCATATTAGTGTCTCTGGGTATTGTAATAGCCTATATGGCTTGTGCCTTACTAATTTATCACATAGACAGATATCATAATTGGTGATGTATTGCTGTACCTTTCATTATATGTTTAGGAAATAGTAGTTTCTAGTGATCTATTTTACTATCTTTTCTATTCTAAAATGTCCTCTTATTAGGTTATTATAATGTGCTTATATCACATTAGTATGCAGGCTTTCTGGTATATAGAGTAATTCATAAAAGTAAATAAGTCTATCATTATTAATAATATAGTTTGGTGTGGTAAATTATTAAATTATTCCTTATAATGGATCTGTTTGCATTATAGTTTGAATTGTATTAATGATTAGGTCTTTGCTGATTACTGTAATTGTTTAATGATTATAAGTAAGATTGCCTTCTTTATCAGTCATTAATAGTGCTGATGATAGTGGGTTTTTATATATTTCATAGTCTAGTCTTCTACTGAATGTATCTACTTACCTATTTTTAGTGCCTTTACAGTACTGGATCTTGAAGTTATATTATGATAACATTTCTGCCCATTTGGCTTGTTGTCTTGTGAGCTCTTTTATTATTGTGAAATATGTCAGGTTCTTATGGTCTGTCTTTATAATTATTAAATGTTTTACTCCATCTAAGTATACTCTCCATATCTTAAATGTTGTCACAATTGTAAGTAACTCTTTGTTATAAATATTATAGTTCAATTCTGCTAGTGTCATCTTTCTCAAATAGAATATAATAGATTGTGGCTTCCCATTTTCTCCCATCTAGGTGAGTCTCATTCTTATAGCATAGTCTGATGCATCAGTCTCTATGATATGCTCTTTCTCTGGGTCTTGCAGTCTTAGGATTAGCACTTCTATAATTATTTTCTTCATATATTCAAATGCATATTGTTGTTCTGGTCCCTATTTGAACTCTTGATTTCCTTTTAGTAGTCTTGTGATGTCAATCATTCTGGATGAGTATTGGTTGATGTATCCTCAGTAATAGTTCACAAATCCTATAAATGATTATACTTTTTTAATGTTTGTTGGTATTAGCCATTCTAAAATTGTCTATACCTTTATTAGATCCATATAGATGCCTTCTAAGATGATCTAGTATCTGAAAAACTCAGTGTCTTAGATATAAAACTAACATTTCATCCATTTCAACTTTAGTTTTGTATCTTATATTACTTTCAAGACTTGTGGCACATGTTTCATATGTTTATTTAAGGTGTTGGAAAAGATAAGGATGTTGTTAAGGTATGCAATAATAAATATATTATTGACCTTCTTGAGTATCTTCTCATTTATAAACCTCTAGAATGTTGCTGGCACATTGGTGAGTCTAAATAGCATAATAATGTATTTATAATATCCATACTATGTTCTGAATGTGGTTTTCCATTCTTCATCTTTTGTAATATAAATCTAATTGTAGGCATCTTATATGTCTAATTTTATAAACTATTATGATCCTTTTACTTTATCTTGGATTTTAGTAATCAACAGTAGTGGGTACTTATCTTTAATAGTTATTATATTAGTCAGTCTATAGTTAATGCATAATCTTTTTATACTATCTTTCTTTAGTACCCATAGTACTCTATATCTAGTAGGTGACTTTAATAGTTGAATTATGTCTTTCATTAATTCTGTCTGGATATATTCCTTTAATATCTTTAACTCTCTTTCTGTCATTCTGTAGATCCAGTTGCATGTTAGTCTCTTCCCTTCCTTAAGGAGTATCTTATGATTGTGTTTGCTATATTCTGGTAGCTGATATTCCTTCAGTTATTCAAATATTTCTCAAAATAGTTTGTAGTAATTGGGTAATATCATTTTTTTGCTGGTTATGATGCATATTTGTTTCTCCTCATAGTGCTGGCATCTTTTCCTGATATCTTGAGTTGTTTCACATCCAGTTAGGAGTTGATATTCTGAAGGTAGATCTCTTTCCTGGTAATATCCTCAATCAACTTATCTCTTTATTGAAAGGGTTGCATCTGTCTTCAGTATTATAGTTAATATACTGCAACCTGCCTTAGGCTCTTTAATTCAGTGCCTATTTACTGGTTGGTTTTGAGTACTTGCCCCCTATCTGGCTAAGTCTCTTCTAGTACAGTTACATATAAACTAAATCTTATTTATCTTCTAGTCTATTATTGGGTTATGTCTTCTAAGCTAAGATATCCTCAAAACTACCTCATATCCTCTGAATTTGGCAATATCAAAATTAAGTTGTTTGATATGGTCACAAATCACAATTGTGAGTAGTCTGGTTTTGAATTTAAGCTAGTGGAGTATCTCTCTATTAAGGCCTTATAATGTTTGTAGTTACATTTTCCTTATTCTATTAAGATTTAGTTGTTTCTGAAAAGTTGGATTCATAAAGTTTCCTATAGTGCCTAAGTTGATTATTACTTAGGCTTGTTGTCCTGCCACTCTTATCTTCAGCTTAAAATATAATCCTTACTTGATTACAGCTAGCATGATTCTCTAATTAGGTGAATATTTATAGTGCTTCTTTCTTAGCAAATAATTACTTCCCTCTTTTTCATTAAGGTGTATTAAGTAATTGTCCTTATAGCATGCAGTCTAATACATCTTATTATGATCTAGATATTATTGGTAGCACATGCATGTGCACCCCCTTTAGTTGTAAGAGCATATGTCTCAGATTGCCATTCTAATATTATTATCAGGTTTTTATTTCTCTTTTTCTTCAGGATATGTTTTAGGCATTTATATTTCATTCTAGGGCCTACTAGCCTCTTCCTTCAGTTTCTCTGGCTTATCTATTACCTCTGCCTAGATCTTATCCTATTGTATGTTCCTGTCCTATTGAACTTCTGGAAATTTGTTATTGTTGCTGTTACTGTGGATGTCCTTCCAGCTAGCTATCATCTCATTGGCTTCTATAATAAGTCTTTTTATTTCTTTGTCTTGTGCTCTTTCTTGGATATCTTGCTCATCTTCCTTGCTGGCATCCTGCCATATGGGCATTATGTGACTATCTGTAGAGTTTGACATGATTTCACTGCTTTCATAGCCATACTCAATATATGTCAGTATTGGCAGTCCTTTTTCTGCTGTATAATAATATTCTAGTAAGTCTTCTCTTATTACTTATAGTTATTGTCTGTTGCCCCTCTATAGGCATGCACTTGCTATATACCCTTTCTTTCAGCAGTTAAAACATTTAATCTCTTTTATTAGGTGTCTCTGTCCTAATTGTTTATGTATGACATCTAAGTCCATCAGCCTCAGTCCATATGGATCTCTATATCCTTAACTATTTGATTGTGCTTGCCTTCTATCATTCCCTTAATAGTGGTCATTCCTTTTTGGTGTAGTACTCATCTATCTGCAGTTCTTTTTATGCTATTTAAAGTCATAGAGTCAGTTGTCAATCTTAACTATAATAGTGATGTACTTATGTAGGTTCTCTGGCCTATCTTGCTATAGTAGCTTTTCTATAAGCTCTAGCTTTAATCCTCATTTAAAGTAATGAATATAAGTGTCATCATCCCAGTCTAGGCATGAAATGATTTGCAAGAATTGCAAAGTATAACTTGCTGCTAATCTATTCTATCAAAGCTGTTCTAATTACTGTTCTGCATTTTGTGACTCATTAATGTCTCTGAATGTCTGTTCTAATCTGTAGCAGAATTTAGTATAACTCCTAAAGACTTCCTGCATCTTAGGGTCCTGGTTGATAACAGTCTCATTCCAAGTATAATCTCTTAGCATTGGTTTAAACCAATTAAATACTAATCCTATGAGGTATGTGGATGTAAATAGAATCTTATTAACCTCTATCATTAGACAATGTTGCTCCATTCTCAGATACTGATCTATTTATATAAGGAAACCTTAAAGCTTTGATTGGGTCCTATTAAAGGGTTTAGGTTTCTTCAGCTTCACTTTCTGGACACTTGCTTGTGCCTCTAATATCATGATCTGTTCTTGTAACTGGTCAATCATCCTGTCTAGCTCCCTGACTATAAGCATATATTTAATTTGCAGTATCTGTAACATGATATTGATGTGGTTCATTATTGAAGAGTGTAGTGAAGTGTTGAAGTAAATAGTCAACTAAAATTTGATTTATATTAATAATACTTATTATGTCATGCCCTAGGCTTCTGTTAACCTATATGCTATTAGACTTGATATTTAATTAATTCTGATCTGTAATCTCTAAGCCCTCTTGGCTATGTATGGCTGTCTTATTATATGCACTATATGCTGTCCTAGCATCCCTATGGTCAATAATCCTATCTTACTTAAAGTAGTACAGTCAGAAGAGTAAGGCCAACTAGTTGAGTGAGAACTAGTTGTTATAGAAGTTCTAACAAATCAAATAAAGTCTCAAGTTATACTTCAAGTAACATTCTAATAATAAGCACAAAGAACTAAAACTAAATATATGAGTGGAAGTGAGTGTCCTTATATACCCTTCCATCTTGTTAGGTGTAGTCCTAACTTAACTTCCCCTTAGTGGTCCCTTCTGGGACTATTTCTTTTGATCCTAATTAGGACTCTTCTAATGGTCCCTCTAGGGACTACTTGATTCTTAGCATTTGGGACCATAGGTCATGTGACACTGGTTGTACTTTTCCATGTATGTCATCCTTGCCTATCTGATAGGTCCTTGTTCTCTCTCTCCTGTTAGGTTTGTAACATGTGGCTCTTCAAACTGAACCTGCTTGTTAGCAGGTTTTTCAACTATTGCATCCACAAGTTGCTTAAAGCAGTCAAAGATTTAATAGGAACCTCTATCATTTAATCAACTATTTAATCTAATATAGTTTTCTTAGGTGCTAGGGGGGATTGGCTTATAGGAGTTATTGATGGTAAGTCTATCTGTTAATTTACTAGTAGCTTTTTAGCTGTTATAGGGAGCAGATCTTTTAGTATGCCTTTAGATGGATTTATAGGTGTCTACTTCATAAGAATCAAAACTTAAACCCTTATATCTTTATCTATATCCCTTTACAGAGTGTTGTCCTTAAATACACCATCCTTAAGTGTACTATTCATATTTAGAATAATAATATCTCAGGCCTGACCTCCTATACCTAAGGTATAATTGTAGGGAGCTGCTTATAAGATCTTTAGGACATCTTTTAATAGTAGATGCAGTCCAATTTCAAAGCTAAGCTTCTTAAGCTCTTCATCCTTATACAGATAACAGGGTTCATGTCCTTTTATATATAAAAAGGCTTGATTAAAGTTGCTGAATTATAATTTACAGTCAGGGTGTTTCCCCTATTTATAGTTTATGAGATACACAATCATTTGGTAATTCACTTTATTGGTAATAATTATCTACTTATATTAATTTGCTAAGGTACAGCATTTATTTGTGAAGCTATAGCCAGTGAATATTTTTATAAGAAAATCCTATATTTCAAGCCTCTAATGTACTGTGATAGTGTTTTATTAATTGTAATCTTTTTAGTAGTATTCTAGTATTGCTTTACTAACTTATTAATCTTGCTATAGACTTCTTTGTAGTCTTGCTTTAGTTCACTCTTAACTTTCAGATACTTAGCAAGGATTGTGGAGTAAAGGCTTGCAGCCTAGATCAATTTCATATTTACTTTAATAATTCATGCCCTATATTCAGCAGCTACTATAGTTCTCATTATAATGGTATACACTCAATTTAGTTCAGCTTCAAATATTTTAATGATGCTAATAATGGGGTCATTCTTGTTTAGGGGGAGATTATTTATAGTGATATTCTTAGTTGAAGATGAGACTTATTACCCATCATTTACTATTCCTGAGGTATGAGATTCCTTTCCCCACATTTTAGAGTTAACTATAGTATAATCTATATCTATTCCTTCTACATTCACCTCTCTATCTAGTATAGTAAGATTAATTGCCTTAAGTACTTCTTTCACTTTTCTTACAGTATCTCTTATAGAGTTTCTAGCTATAAGTATAATTGCATTTACAGACTCTATAGTATTCTCTCATTCATTCCTATCCTGCCTTATAGTTTGTACTGCTCCTTTTGCAGTTTGTGGAGTAGTCTGCTTATATCCTTAGATTTCAAAATCTCCTATCCTATCTTCTTAGTTGTATGCTTGAATAGCATTCTTTGATTCAAAGCTGTGTCTATAGGAGGTTAGGGAGAAGGCTAAGAATCAATATTAAGGTCCAATATATTGAAATAAAGACATTCAATTTATTAGGAAAAGTGTAAGAAACAGTAGAAAAGATTACAAGAAAAGAGAAAGAAAGAAGAAAAGAAGTGGAAGATGAGAGATATTGATATAGGGGACTGAATCTAGAATTCACCACCTTCATATTTACTTACCATCCCACCATTCACTTCTTATTTAATTCATATGGAGTCTCCCTATTAAGAAATAGAGTATGCTGATAGGCTCATTTATTTCATACCTTAGATATGGGAAAAGAACAGTAATCCCTAGATCACCTTAAATCAAATATAACAATTTGATTAGGGAATGCATCATAATAAGGGGCAATAGAAATAACAATAGATTAAACTAATAAGAATAAAAAATATCAGTATGCAAGAGCAATCCAATTAAGATATAAAATAATAAGCAATACTAACCATTTTGTTGAAAAATAGTATTTGATTCAAGCTAATATAGCTCAAATCAATCCTCCTTAGTGCCACAACTTCTTAGGCTTAAGAGCCTAGAGAAGGGACAATCATAGCAAATTCCTATCCCTCTAAGACTAGATCTTAATCATCTTATATACCTATTAGAGGGGTTTCTTTCTCCAATTCAGGATTAAAGATTGATGAGATTGTTAGATCTTCATCTTCATTCCCAGCATCATTAGATGAGTAGTAAACTTTAACTCTATCTCTATGGATCAGGCTGATAAATAGCATTCCATCCAACTCTTTAATAAGATAGGATCTATTTGTGAGAGATCTTCAAATATGGAATAGCCCAAACCAATGGTAACTAAGCTTATTGTCATGCCCTGGGCTTCCTATGACCTGTACACTGTTAGACTTGGTATCTGGTTGACTCTCACCTGCAATCTCTAAGCCCTCTTGGCTATGCATAGCTGTCCTGTCATATGCACCATGTGCCATCCTAACATTCTTGTGGTTGTCACTACTCAAAGTGGTATGATTAGAAGAGTAAGGCCAACTAGTTGGGTTAGAACTAGCTATTATAGAAGTTCTGATAAATTGAATATAGTCCCAAGTTATACTTCAAGTAACTTATGATTAAAGAGCATGAAGAACTAAACTAGATATATAGGTGGAAATAAGTGTCCTTATATATTCATCCTTTATAGTCCTATTATAGACTCTTTCTAATAGTCCTATTATAGACTCTTTTAATAGTCCTATTATGGATTCTCTCTAATAGTCCCATTATAGACTCTTTTAATAGTCTCATTATAGACTCTCTTTAGTAGTCCCATTATGAACTCTTTTAGTCTTAGTGTTTGGGACCTTTGGTCATGTGACCTCTTCATAATGCTTTTTCTATATGTTATTGCTGTACTTCAATAGGTCCTTGGTTGTCCTTTCTTCCTAGGTTCATAACATCACTCCCCCTCTTACAGGTTGGCATCCTCAATAACATATATAAGATGCATCTTCTCTTCCCTTTTCTTTCACATTTCTTACTGCATTATTCTGCCTTGTTATGGCTGTATGTTGTAGGAGACAGTGGTTGCCTTAGAGTTGCAATAAATATTATGAGTGGATCTATTTAGCTGACTTAATTGATCAATATGGCAGTCCTATTGATTTCTTTTATATTAACTATTTTGGTTCTTCTTTCTTGTGTGTGGTGATGGAGTTACAGAGTTAGAAGTATTCTAGATACATCTACAAAAGTTATGTTTGTGATTAATAATCTTTAGTACAGATGAATGGGATAAATTCTAAAAGAAGGAGGCTTGTATAAGTCTTGTAATTAGTGGCTAAGGATTGTGATCTGTAGTTGCTGTAAGTGCAGATTAATTGGGTGTAGGATAAATTATATATATTGTATAAAGTTCTAACTGAAAAATTGGGTAAGCATTCTCAACTGCAGAAATTGTAGAGTCAATTTAAGGAACAAGGTCTATAGATGCTATGTTATGATATAGAGATTATAGATGATGGTAGTTTATCTATTTTAGAGGTATTTATAGCTCTAGATTAGGTGTTGGCAGCTACTTAAGAGACTCTATCTCTAAGTTGGATGATGTTGCTATCCTTCTAAGCTGGTTTTGATTGACTTATTAGTAGAAGTCCTGAAGCTGATTCTAGTAGTTTATTAGATAGTTGATAGGTTTTCAGATGTTTTCTAATGTAGGGTATCCTTCCTATTTTATTAAGTAGTAGGGCTTCCCTCTGACTTTCTTGATATCCAGTTTTTTTTAACCTTATACTCATTATCCACTTCTTTAATCTTAATATTGTTATCTATTTGAATGTGTTCTGGCACTGGTTCCAGTAATAAAATATAAAATATTAGATATATTCTATTTATGCTTATTAGTAGTTGCAATTTATAGTTGACTGATCCAATTTTATATCTAATTCTGAATGGTCCTAATTTCTAGTGATCCAATTTCTTGCTTGGTTATTTTATTTTGATGTTTTATGCAATAAGAAATGCTTTTTCCCCCTCTCTTAGTTGTGGTGTATTCTTGTATTGTGAATCATAGTATTATAACATATAAAAGTTTATAAAGTCCAAATCATTTAAAAGCTGGTAGTGTAATTGAGTGATATATATAAGTATAATAGATATTTATTTAGCTGATATATTAATAAGTCTAGGCTTGCTAACTAATTATGGATTATAACTATAATTTATAAAAAATAATATCTTTCCTATATTTAAGTACATAGTGTTATTATAGGCAAATTATATAAGGGGTAGATATAATTTTTAATTATTCTATTAGTAGTTTATATAGTGATATAGATAGTACTTAATAGTCTAATTAATTTATTCTATTTATTTATTTGCTTGTGGATAGTATGCTATAGTGAGGCAGTAATCAATTACTATAATATTTATAA
This sequence comes from Byssochlamys sp. BYSS01, assembly GCA_002242795.1. Classification (NCBI taxonomy): domain Eukaryota; kingdom Fungi; phylum Ascomycota; class Eurotiomycetes; order Eurotiales; family Thermoascaceae; genus Paecilomyces; species Byssochlamys sp. BYSS01. The sequence goes on from NIXA01000035.1 coordinate 293,472, forward strand.
GTATGTTCCAGAATTTTAATATAAATAGCTTGTCTTAGTTAGAAGTAATATATTCTGATACTCTATAGTGTGCAATAATATATTTAAGGAATAGATATGCCATATCTGCTATATTAATATATTCTATTATTAGTATAAGGTGGATATATTTAATTAATCTATCTATTACTACCATAATCATATTATATCCTTATGAGATTAGTAGTTTGATAATAAAATTAACTATAATCTATTACTATAATTATGTTAGTATTTCTGGATATTATAATAGTTTATAAGGCTTATGCCTAGCTGACTTGTCTTATAGGTAAGTATTATAGTTTATAATATATTATTGTATTTTGTATTATATATTTAGGAAATAGTAATTTCTAGCAATTTATTTTATAATTTTCTTAATTCTAAAATATCCTTATATTAGATTATTGTAGTGTGCTTATATTATATTAGTGTGCAAGCTTTCTGGTATATAGAGTAATCTATAAAAGTAGATAAGTCTATTATCATTAATAATATAGTTGGGTGTATTTAATTATTAGATTATTTCTTATAGTGGATCTGTCTGTGTTGTTATATAAATTATATTAATAATTAGATCTTTATTAGTTGCTGTAAGGGTTTAGTAATTATATATAAGGTTGTTTTTATTATTAATAGTTAGTAATGCTGATGATAGTAGATTTCTATGTATCTTATAGTCTAGTCATTAACTAAAAATATCTATTTAACTATTCTTAGTACTTTTACAATACTAAATCTTGAAATTGTATTATAAGAGTGTCTTTACCCATCTGGCTTGTTATCTTGTAAGTTCTTTTATTATTGTGAAGTATGTTAAATTCTTATGGTCTATTTTAATAATTGTTAGATATTTTGCTTCATTTAAGTATACCCTCCATATTTTAAATGCTATCATAATTGTTAGTAATTCCTTATTATAAATATTATAGTTTAATTCAGCTGGAGTCATTTTCCTAAAGTAAAATATAATAGATTATAATTTTCTATTATTTCTAATTTATGTGAGTCTTATATTGATAGTGTAATCTAATACATCAGTCTTTATAGTATATTCTTTTTCTAGGTCTTATAGTTTAAGGATTAATGCTTTAATCACTTTCTTCTTAATTCTTTTAAAGGTATCTTACTATGTCTGTTTCTATTTAAATTCTTATGATCCCTTTAGTAGTGTCATGATGTTAATTATATATTATAAGTATCAGTTAATGTATCCTTAATAATAGTTTACAAATCCTATAAATTACTAAACTTCTTTAATATTTATTAGTACTAGCTATTCTAAGATCATCTATACTTTAACTAGATTTATGTGGATGCCTTCTAAGGTAATCTAATATCTAAAAAACTTAGTATTTTAGATGTGGAATTAGTATTTTATCTACTTAAGTTTCAGTTTTGTATCTTATATTACTTTTAAGACTTATAGCACATACTGAATGTGTTCTTTTAATATATTAGAGAAGATGAGAATGTTGTTGAGGTAATTATAAATGTATTATCAACTTTTTTAAATACTTCTTTATTAATGAATCTCTAGAATATTGTAGGTGTATTAATAAGTCCAAATAATATAACTATATATTTATAATGTCTATGCTGCATTCTAAATATAGTTTTCTATTTCTTACCTTTTGTAATGTGGATCTGGTTGTAGGCATCTTATACATTTAATTTAGTAAACTATTATGATCCTTTTATTCTGTCTTGGATCTCTATAATTAATGGTAATGGATACTTATCCTTTTTTATAATTACATTAAGTGGTTAATAGTTAATGTATAATCTTAGCATATTATCTTTCTTTAGTATTTATAGTACTCTATATCCTATAGATGATTTTAAGGATCTAATCATGCCTTTTAGTAGTTTAATATAAATGTATTTCTTAAGTATTTATAATTCTTTTTTGATTATTCTATAGATTTAATTGCACATTAGTCTCTTCCCTTTCTTAAGAGATATTTTGTGATTATGTTTGCTGTATTCTGATAGCTAATATTCTCTTAGCTAGTTAAATAATTCCCAAAATAGTTTATAATAGTCTGATAGTATTGCCTTCTTATTTATAGCAGTATATGTTTGTTTCTTCTTATAAGTCTAACATCTTTCCTTAATATCCTTAATTGTTTCCCATCTAGTTAGAAGTCAATATTCTGGAGGTAAGTCTCTTTCTTAGTGATGGTATTCTTAATTAACTTATCTTATTATTGAAAGGGTTGCATCTATCTTTAGTATTATAGTTAGTATATTATAGTCTGCTTTAGGCTCTTTAATTTGATGCCTATTTACTAGTTAATCTTAAATACTTACCCCCTATTTAGCTAAGTCTCATCTTGCATAGTTATATTTTATAAATTAAATCTTATTTGTCTTTTAATTAATTATTGGATTATGTCTCCTAAGCTAAGGTATCCTTAAAACTACCTTATATCCCCTAAGTTTGGCAATATTAAAATTAAGTTATTTAATATGGTTGCAAATCACAGTTATAAGTAGTTTAGTCTTATATTTAAGCTGATAGAGTGTCTCTTTATTGAGGCCTTATAATACTTATAATTATGTCTTCCTTATTCTAGTAATACCTAACTATTTCTAAAAGATTAGATTCATAAAGTTTCCTATAATGCTTAAGTTAATTATCACTTAGGCCTGTTATCCTACCACTCTCACCTTTAGTTTAAAATATAATTCTTACTTAGTTGCAGCTAGCATGATTCCCTAATTAAATAAATATTTATAATACTTCTTTCTTAGTAAGTAATTACTCCTCTCTTTCCTATTAAGGTGTATCAAGCAATCATCTTTATAGTATATAGTTTAATGCATTTTTTTATAGTCTAGATATTGTTTATAGCATATGCATATACATCCCCTTTAATTATAAGGGCACATATCATAGATTGCTATTCTGTTATTGTTATCAGGATTTTGCTTTTCTTTTTCTTTAAAGTACATTCTGAATATTTATATCTCAATCTTAGGCTCACTAGCCCCTTTCTTTAGTTTCTCTAACTTATCTATTACTTTTTCCTAAATGTTATCCTATTATATGTCCTTGTCCTACTAGACTTCTAGAAACTTATTACTATTACTATAGATATGCTTCTAATCTATTATTATCATATTAGCTTCTGTAATAAGCTTCTTCATTTCTTCATCTGGCACTCTTTCTTAAATATTTTATTTATCTTATTCCTTACTGACATCTAGCTATATGGGCATCATGTAACTATCTATTAAGTTTAATATGATTTTACTGCTTTTATATCTATATTTAATATATGCTGATGTGGGTAGTCCTTCTCCTATTATGTAATAATGTTCTGGTAAGTCTTCTCTAATTATTTGCAGTTATTATTTAGGATTCTTCTTCTATGGGCATGCACTTGCTATATGTCTCTTTCTCCAGTAGTTAAAGCATTTAATCTCTTTCATTAGGTATCTTAGTCTTAGTTGCTCATTTATAACATCTAAATCTATTAGTCTTGGTCTATAGGAGTCTTAGTACCCTAGGATTTTTAGTTACACTAGCCTTCTATTATTATCTCAATAGTGGTTGCTTTTTTGTGGCACTATACTAGTTCACTTGCAGTTTCACTTCCTCTATTCAAAGTCATAGAGTCTGTTGTCAATCTTAACTATAATAATAATATATTTATATAGGTCCTCTAGCCTATCTTACTATAATAACTTCTCCATAAGCTCTAGCTTCAGTCCTTATTTAAAGTAATGAATATATGCATCATCATCCCAGTCTAACTATAAAATAATCTATAAAAATTATGAAGCATAACTTACTACTGATCTACTTTATTAAAGTTGCTCTAGTTCTCTTTCAGTGTTTTGTGACTCATTAATATCTCTAAATATCTGTTCTATTTATTAGCAGAACTTAATATAACTCTTAAAGATCTCCTATATGTCAGGGTCTTAATTAGTAGCAGTCTTATATTATGTGTAATCTCTCAGTATTAGTTTAAACTAATTAAATACTGATCCTGTAAGGTATGTAGATATAAACAGAATCTTATTAGCTTCTATAGTTATATGGTGTTGCTCCATCCTCAGGTACTAATTCATTTATGTGAGGAAATCTTAAAGCTTTGATCAGATCCTATTAAAGGGTTCAGGCTTCTTTAACTTTACTTTCTGAACATTAGCTCATTATTCTAATTCCATGATCTATTCTTACAATATATTAATCATCTCATTCAGTTTCCTAACTATAGGTATATGTCCAGTCTATAGTGCCTGTGATATGGTGTTAGTGTTATTTGTTATTGAGGAGTATAGTGAAGTGTTGAAATAGATAGTTAACTAAAATTTGACTTATATTAATAGTGCTCTTTATATCACACCCTAGACTTCCTATAATTTATACACTATTAGACTTGGTATCTGATTGACTATTATCTGCAATCTCTAAGCCCTTTTAGCTATGTATAGCTGTCCTATTATATGCACTACATACTATTCTAATATCCTTGTGGTTGTCACTACTTAAAGTAGTATGGTTGGAAGAGTAAGGCTAACTAGTTGGGTTAGAACTAGCTATTATAGAAGTTCTGATAAATCAAATATAGTCCCAAGTTATACTTCAAGTAACTTATAGTTAAAGAGCATAAAAAACTAAACTAGATATATAGGTAGAAATAAGTATCCTTATATATTCATCCTTTATAGTCCTATTATGGGCTTTTTTAATAGTCCTATTATGAATTCTTTCTAATAGTCTTATTGTGGACTCTTTTAATAGTTTTATTATGGACTCTCTCTAGTAGTCCCATTATGGACTCTTTTAATAGTCCCATTATAGACTCTCTCTAGTAGTCCCATCATGGACTCTTTTAATCTTAGCATTTAGGACCTTTAGTCATGTGACCTCTTTGTGATACTTTTCCTGTATGTCATTGCTGTACTTCAATAGGTCCTCAGTTGTCCTTTCTTCCTGGGTTCATAACACTTATCTGAATAGGACTTAGATAGTGGTGTATTATGCACTAGCACTATTTGGCCTTTCTCTAGTGGTTCAGTACATGTTTGATGTCAGTCATTGAATAATTCTCAATTCTTTTCTTGCAGCCTCCCTACTTATAATCTAGCTTCCTCCATATCTTTGTTATAGCATTCAATTTAACAGGCATAAAGTGCTAAAAGCTCATCACAAGTCTGCATATAGTGTTAGAAAAGTGTTTTCTATATCAGAACCTCAAGTTCAACCAGTAAAACAGCTTCAAAGCTAATAACAAAATGATATAGGGATTTCTGGATCATTTCATAGAGAGTAACACACTCAGACCATAATAATAAATGAAAATAAAGATGCCACTTATTTTCTGTATCTTGGATAAGCTTGTAAAGCATTCATATAAACATCTTATAGCTGACTTTAATAAATCTATTAGCATGTAAGTTGTACAGGGAAATCTAAACATAGTAAACCTTATACCAATAAAGCAGCTCATTAAGGATATCTTTCATTTCCAGCCTATTATTATTAATGAGGACTTCAAACATACTCTACCAGCATATAATATCCTTATAAATAAACTTAGTAATAGCTTGTATAGTAGCTTTAGTAGCTGACCTTCAAGCCACCTAGATAATGATTCTTATGCAAGAACTGTATAGTAAAACCTGAAATCTTTCCTTAACATAATAGTAATATCAATATACCATTAATAGAAGAGCTTGTCTAGTTGGCTAATAGTCATTTCCTCATTAATCTGCATATTATCTGCCTATTAGCATAAATCACATTTCTGATACTAGTCCTAGACATCCTCCCACATTCTATGCCACCAATACCAAGTTTAAACCTTATCATAAATGCTTTCACAATCCTAGTGCCCATACTCATTATATATAGATCATATGATCCTCTTGCAATGCATCAGGTCATCAATAACCCTTCAGACAGGAGCATTTCTCTGCATTCAACAAAACAGGTAACCATCTTGAACCAGAAACTTAAGCACTTTCTTTCAGAAGGCATAGTGTTACGAACCTAATGGACAAGCAACAATGTCAGCCTACAGAAGGACTATGCTAATGCAAGCCACACAATATGAGAGAGACAAACCAGTCACATGACCTAGAGGGCTTGGCATTAGTATAGGCTTGGCATTGGTATGAACATACCAACAGTAGGGACATACTAATGGTAGAACATACTTAGATAGAGATCATACTCACATACTACTGATCACTCTCATACCCATACTGAAGGATTGGATATATAAGGACACTCATTTCCATCTATGTATCTAGTTTAGTTCTTTGTGCTCTTTAACCATAAGTTACTTGAAGTATAACTTGAGATTATATTTGACTCATTTGAACTTTTATAACAACTAGTTCTAACCCAACTAGTTGGCCTTACTCTTCTGATCATACTGCTTCAAGTAGTGACAACCACAGGGACACCAAGATGGCATGTGGTGCAGACAAACAGGACAGCCATGCACAGCCATGAGGGCTTAGAGATTGCAGGTGAGAGTCAACTGGATACCAAGTCTAACAGCATACAGGTCATAGGAAGCCCAGGGCATGACACATAGAACTCAGCTGAACTCATTCTTTCAGGTCATTAAAGAGTAAGGAGCCACTTAGCAATCTTCTTTAACTCATCTATCCACCATTCCTCATCTATAAGGCTTAAAGCTTCTTCATCTTCACCTTCAGTAACAGCCCCAATAGGCATAACAGAATAAAACACTATTAATAGTTAACAATCTAAGAAGACCTTCAAGTCTTCATTCTTAGTAATCTCATCCTCTCCTTCTACTTTAGGCCTTCTTAAAAGCCTATTAGCAATCACATTTTTCTTTCTAAACACATAGACAATCATAAAATTGAATATTTAAATCTAAACTATCTAACATATAATAGTTGAGTCTAGAAGGTTAGTTATAGGCTAATTTAATTAGATGACTAATATTGTAGTATCCACTTTAAGAATGAAATGAACCCTATATAGATAAGATCTAAACTTCTTAAGGGCAAATAGAATCCTACAGCATTCTTATTAGCTAATATTATAATTTAACTTAGCTCCAGACCAAATACCACTTTCATAATAAGATAGATGATGTTTCTTAATCTATAGATCTTCTTATATAAGGACTATATCTCATCCTTTCTTGCTTGTATCAGCTATAATAATTATTATATTAATATCTACTCCTTCTTCCCCATACTTAATTCTTTTTAGTATTAGAGGGGAGATTAATGCTATTTTAAGAATGATCATCAATTCTTGTTATTTAATTCCCTACTAAAATGTAGCATTTTTCTATTAAAGAATATAGATAGGAGCCACAATGATTATAAAGGCCTTAATTCATAATTAGAAATATACTATCAATCCTAGGAAAGCTTAAGCCTAAGTTAAGCTTTGATATAGAGGCTAGTTTAGTATCTTAACCACCTTTAACACTTTAGGATATTGGCCATCAAAATCATAAATAAACCTAACAATCTTAATTGCAGATTAGTAAAGAAGAAACTTTTCCCCTAAAATTATAGCTCCTGCCAATTCCATATTATACAGCATTTAATTAATGCTTTATATATGCTTATACACATATCTATATACTTTAGATAAGACCTCTTTATTTCTATACTTCACTTGTGGTCCTTTAATGGTGATGTTATTAATATAAACATTAGTATCTCTTTTAAGTAAAATATCCAACACATTTTAAATAATCTATATGTATTTAGAAACTGCCTTAGTCCAACCTTAAGAAAGCTAGATCTGATAAAGTAGGCCTATTAGTAATTAGAAAGCTATTATATCTTAGAATTTATCATCTAGAACTACCTGATCATATCTAGAGAATAGATCTATAATAGATATAATAGCTATCCCACTAAATTCTTTAGAAAAGTCATCTGTAGTTAGGGATATATTTATATCCTTATAGGTGACTGCATTCAGATCTGTATAGTTATTAATTAATTAATATTAGTGCTGTCTATCTACAGTATTTAGCTTCCTAACTAAAAATCAAATATTGACATAAGGTTCATGCCCATATTCCAACATCTAGTTATCAATCCTTTTCTAATATATCTTTAAAATAGTGGGTATAAGCAATTTTAGAATAGGAAACCCCTTTCTCTACCATAGATCATAAGGAATCATTTATATAATAATAGGAGGTGCAACTTCTAGCTGAATCTACCCTATCTTATTAAAGTTCTAGGATAAAGCCACTTCTTATGCATATAATACTTCTATCAACAACTTTTACTCACCATATAAGATCTCTCCAATCTTAAGCTGTTAAACTCTTTTAGGGGTCAACCTTACACTATAAGCTATTTCTGAAATCTTGGGAATAATATATTTTGAGTACATTTTAGAAGTAGGAACTAATATATTCTATCTATATCTATAATACTATTTTAGGACTAATAGTATCTATTCTTCTTCTCCTAATACTCTTTAGCCTATTAGGTCAGATTTATTGATTAGCAACTTCTTTTAATCTTTTATTTTATATTTTATATTGATCCAGTAGTGTTGCTGCAAAGTAATAAGATTATAGTAATAAGAGACCTTTCATAAGTTCCTAGATTATAAAAGACTGTCTGACTGTACATCTAGTTAAAAGCAGATAGGTCTTATTAAATTCTGCCCTTTTAATTTCCTATACCTTAAGTACTCAGCCTAATATAACTTAATATATTTCTGACCACCTCTTTTCCTATACTTGAAGTATGGCCTTTTCCCATCTTTATAGGAGCTCCTTTATCTATTAAATATTAGACTTTATTGTTGTCTAACAACTAGTTTAACTCCTCTAAATCTTAATCAATCACTTCCTTAAAATAATCTTCTCTTATCTGCTCCTATTTGCACCTAGAGGAGAAAATCTTTATTTTTATAATATAGATCCAGTCAGCTAAATATAGTATTATTATAACTAATCTGTCTTTTACATTCTAATAGGTAATCCTTATCATCTACTTAAATGAACACTCTAACACTGCCATATTAGAGCCTAATGAATCAACAATAAAGAATAAGACATAATATTTAAAGTTTCTAATTCTTACTAGAACTCATTCACATATGCCTAGAAATAAGGTTATTGTCTTATTTACACTTCTCATTACTCCCTTTACATATAGGGTCATAACCCAATCATGCTTCTTAATAAGAGAGTATTATATAACATTTATCTCTAATCCCCTATCAAGAAGACCCCTTATTGGATCTAAATGTTACGCCCTGGGCTTCCTATGACCTGTACGCTGTTAGACTTGGTATTTGGTTGACTCTGACCTGCAATCTCTAAGCCCTCTTGG